>CAIGQQ010026964.1:2587972-2601388 GCA_903798035.1 Danio albolineatus | reverse complement strand
TATATATATATATATATATATATATATATATATATAACCTTTTCTAAAATATGTGCATGTCCGTGTGTATTGATTATGTCAAAACAAACTTTTATTCTGGAAGCGATTAATCGTGATTAATTTTTTCCAGCACTTGTATTTTTTCCGAACATAAACAAACAATGCATTTATTACAGTATTTCTTCATCTTTCTTAATGTTAGTTAGTGTTGTTTATTGTTAATTCAAATTAACAGAAGAAAGTAACTCATAAAGCCACATAAGAGCATATAATGAGGTGATTTTCATTTTTGAATGAACTATCCCTTTTAAGTCTAATAAATTGGATTCAGTTTTGTTTGTTTTACACTATACTGTATGTCCTAAAATATTTCTAAATGCTGGTCATTGTAAGTGTTTTTGTACATGTAAGGGAAATTGTACATAAAAATAATCATAAATAACACCTATCATTGTGTGCCCATTCATCCTTGATTTCTCTTTATACAGGACCGCCATGCCTTGGAAAATTCAATGCCTGTGGTAGACCAGAAACAAAACTACAAACTCTTGTCCCTAAGCGAGTCTGATGGGAAAACGGTCATGAAATTTCAGCGGTCCATTGATTCCTGTGATGAAAATGATTTACCTGTCACCGTAAGCCTGTTTAACAATAGAATGCATTTGTTATATTCATTACAAAGAAAAGTTCAAGAACACTAGCTGCGTAACCCTCCCCCTCCTTTCACTGTAAGATATACTATGCATCTATGCATCCAGAAAACAATGATGGTGAAACTATGGCGTTACAAAACAAAACCTGCAATGTAAGAGAATACACTCTGTGCCAGCCCAGTGGGATCAGGGGGTGTTTCTGAGAACTTCTCTCCCTAACCAAAGTGCTTGTCCTTTTGTCAAGGGCTCTGGTCTGTACTCAAGAAACTCTCCTGAACTCTAAATCTTCTTGAATTCTAAATCAAAGTGTTAGCATTAGCAGAGCTGGGTAGATTACTTATGAATTGTAACCTGTCACAAATGACCGCAACAGGCTCATTTGAAATACATGCTTCAGCTTACATTTTTGTAAAACCACAAAAACGCACTTCAACATACATTTGACTGCAGTTTCTGAGTAAAATGAACCCTCGGGGCAACCAATTTTGTTCCTTTTACACTAATGATATTTACAGGGACATATTATTAATTATTTTTGTGCAGTTTTGTGCACAAAATCAAATTAATACCAAAAACCAACTTAATGGTGTCTATGATTTGTAATCAAATATGTTTACCATGCCTGTTTATTTGCTTATGGGCAACTTTTGGGCTTGGTCAGTTTGCTCAGCAGCTCACCTTGTACGATGCTGCACATGTGATTCAGAGCACTCCAGTTTGAGTTCGGTGAAGTACAGTTTTAAAAAACTGTTAAAGCAATGTAAAATCATGATAAAACAATTTCATCTTACGTTTCCTATTGGTTGGATTTAGGTCAGTCAATCAGAAGGTGATCAGTACGACAAGCCACGCCTTCTCATCGACATGTAGTATAAGGAGGATGTGTATCTGAAACAAACAACAAAACATATCCTAAATAACATATTTCAGATTATTCATTCATTATCCTTCGGCTTAGTCCCGTGTTTATCAGGGGTCACCACAGTGGAATGAACCACCAACTATTCTGGCATATGTTTAATGTAGCGGATACCCTTCCAGCCACAATCCAGTACTGGAAAACACTCATACACTCTACAATTCACACACACACTCATACACTAAGGCCAATTTAGTTTAATGAATTCTCTTACACTGCACAGCATCCAGAGAAAACCCACACCAAAAAGGAGAGAACATGCAAACTTCACACAGAAATGCCAGTAGCCCGGCCGTGACTCGAATCAGCAACCTTCTTGCTGTGAGGCAACAGTGCTGACCACTGAGCCGTCTTATACAGATTATGTATTCACAAAAATATAGACAGCGCCCTCTAACGAATTTGTGATCTGAAATCTGCAATAAAACGTAATCAGAGCATTGTATTTAAAGTTTTGCAAAAATCTAGCCTGAGGCACTTATTTCAACAAGCCTGAGTTTCAAATTGCATGACAGAATATGTAGTCAGTAATATAATCTTTCATATTGCACATTTATGGTAATGAAATCTGATTACTTTTGGATTACATTTTGTAGGATATATTTTAAGATACAAATTACAAAAAATAAATAAATTCTTCATTAGCAACAGAAACCGCAACAGCTACTGGTTAATGAGCAATGTGTGGACAGTTACTAAAGTTATTAAAAAATATCTGAATTTGACCATGAAGATATGCAGTGTAAAATGCAGCCTTATGCAACCTTAATGTAAGTGTATGTTGACAGTAAACATAAAATAAAACCAAATCACATCTTATGATTTTAAATATTTACATACAATTAAAGTACATTTAAAAATCAGCAATGTGAAAAAACAATATCGAAAAGATTATATTTACAGCAATATCCCTGCTAAAGCAGTCATTTTATTTAAAAAAAGAAAAGAAAAAACACTGAATTAATGTCATATAAACACTCTCTGCAGAAGATTCACAAATGTCCAGCATATAAGTTTTTTTATGAAAAAATATAAAAGGTAAAAAACAAACACACACACACACACACACAAACCCCAGAATAATTGGTAAATCAATTAATTGTGAACAACTTACTGAAATTATTTAAAAAACAATGTAAATACATCATGTTTACATGTAGTTTGAGTATATACAGTATTAAAATGTACTTTACTCTGACTAGAAGTACTTCAAGTGCTACAAGTACTTCTGGATTTCTGGAATTTGATTATATAATACTTCATTTCCTTCAAATCTGTTTGTCTTTTTTCTGTTGAACATAAAAGAAGACCTGAAAACCTGTAACCATTGACTTTCATTGTACTTGTTTACATTGTACTTCGATGGTTACAGGTTTTCATCTTTCTTCAAAATATCTTTTTTGGAAATAAATAGGGAGTAAATTTTCATTTTAGGGTGAGCCATTCCTAACTATAATGTGTGTAGTGTATAGTTTTGTCTAGTGTGTTGACAAAATGCATGTCATTGTTCATTTAGAGATCCATTAAAAGTATTTTTATTGCATTATCAGAATCTTCCCATGAGGCTGATTTACGCATATGGACAGACTGATGACATCTCATACCATTTGAGCCAAAGGGGCTCGAAGGCTGTGAACCTGTTGAAGTACATGCCTCGCGTCAGCCTTTCAAACACCACCTATTTTGACATAACTATGGAAAATGTAAGTCTCTCTCTCTTTTTTTTTAATATTAGCTTGTTTTCCTGTTTTATCTGTGGATGCACAATATGTTGGTGGCCGTATTGTATCTCTGTGAAAAAAAGAGGATATCAAAAAAGGAATTTGTAAATTATTTAGCGAAAAGATGATGTAGATGTCTTGAATTTGACTTGTTTTCTGCAGTTGAAATCAGATGTCCACTGTATTGCTATCAGGCTCTGACAATTTCATATTATTCTTTCATTCATTTTCCTCTAGCTTAGTCCCTTATTTATCAGGGGTCACACAATGGAAGGAACCGCCAACTTATCCAGCATATGTTTTATACAGCGGATGCCCTTCCAGCCGCAACCCAGCACTGGGAAACACACTCAGATTTTCGCATTCACATACACACTCATACACTTCGGGCAATTTTTGTTCACCCAGTTCACTTATACAGCATGTCTTTGGACTGTGGATGAAACCGGAGCAACCGGAGGAAACCCCCGCGAACACATCAAGAACACGCAAACTCCACACAGAAGTGCAAAATTTCATATTATAGTCACAAGATTGCTATAAGATTTATATTTATTGTTCTATTTATTGCTTAGCCGAATTGGCCAACATTTGTTTGTAAACTGGATTCATTAAATTATTATCTTAATATAAATATTTTTTTTGCAGAAATTTCGAGACCAACATTTAAAACGGCCTGCTTTTAATTAATGAAGAAAATGAAAAATTGTCAAGAAAATATTTGTGTATTTGTGTAGTGTATTGTTATAATATAATAATGCACTAATCACCAGCACATTTTGTCAATTTTGTCAAAGTGTCAAGAGCACAACACATTTCTTGTCCAGCAAATGTTAATTTAGTAGAGCAGAATGTTCAGCATCATTGCTCCAGTCTTCATCGTCACAGGATCCTTCAGAAATCATTTTAATATTGTAATTTCCTGTTTGGGGATTTAAAAAAAAAAATTTAAACAATTTTTTTTTGTAGAAACTGTTAAGGATTTTATATAACTTTAAAAGAAACAACATTTCTGAAATATTTCAAATCTTACTTTGTCAAATTCTAAATGTTTTTAAAAGCATAATAAAAGTATGAATTTCTTTAAAAAATACTTATTGACCCTAAACTTTGGAATGGTTGTCTTTTTGTGCACAGTAAGTAGATCAGCTTATTGGTTAATAACTTTATTGGTGGCGACAGAGTGGCTCAGCGGTTTGCGATGTCACCTCACAGCAAGAAGGTCGCTGGTTCGAGACCCGGCTGGGTCAGTTGGCATTTCTGTGTTGAGTTTGCATGTTCTCCCCTTGTTGCCGTGAGTTTCCTCCTGGTGCTCCGGTTTCCCCCAACAGTCAAAAGACGTGGTATAAGTGAATTAAATAAACTAAATTGCCCGTAGTGTATATGTGTGTGAATAAGTGTATGGATGTTTCCCAGCACTGGGTTACAGCTGGAAGAGCATCCCCTGTGTAAAACATATGCTGGATAAGTTGGTGGTTCATTCCGCTGTGGTGACCCTTGATGAATAAAGGGACTAAGCCGAAGGAAAATGAATGAATGAATGAACTTGATTGGTGCTTGTAAGTGTGAAAGTTCACTTTTGTATCTTAAAGGTCCCAGGAAGTGCTTTGAAATGTAAATTTTTTTATTGGATGTTCGACATTATCTTAACCGAAACATGAAGAGAGCGTGGGACATAGTGTGGTCTCTCCCCTTTTTAAAAAACAGCTAAAAGTGTTTTGTTTCACCCCCGCTGTGCCAGTGAGAGTGGTTGAGCTCAAGGGCATCTAATGAAAAGCAAATGAGAAGCGTCTTGAAGGGGGCAGGACATGTCTGTCACTAGAGAGCATTTGATTGGCCAAGATTTGATGAGTAATTAAAGTTTGAGGTATTGTGAATAAAACCGTTGATCCATTTAGGTGGAGGCGACAAACTATAAGCTTTACATCTTTATATCAGTTTTATATCTTCTAAAGGCGAATTTTGTCACTGTTGTGTAGCACACTAGCTTATGGATATCCTAAAAACTATCACCACTGATACTAACATCTAAAAAACTTTATTTTAAATATTATGGGACCTTTAAGATACTTGCTTTTACGATCTTTTCAGTTCACGATACCAGCCAACCAAACGTACTACCACTGCAAAATCGCAAGAGCGCCTACATTCAACAGCAAACAACACATTTATCGGGTGAGTCTATGAGCTCCTCATACTTTAATCCATCAGTCTGTCAGATATTTTCATCAGATCTTACTTTTGTACTCTCCAGATTGAGCCGGTAATCACCAATTATGACCTAGTGCATCATCTGGTGCTGTACCGCTGCCCGCTGACGGTGACGGAGCCATTGGAGCAGAAGTGTTACACGGAAGATGAAGAGTGTATGGAGACGGTTGCAGTGTGGGGAGTTGGCGGAGGGGTTCGTCTTTTCTGTGAATGGGGTTTTAAACATCCAAATTTAAAGAGGGGTCTAATACTATTTCATGCATTCAGAGTTATTTATATCATTAAATAGGGCTGGGCGACATGACAAAACAACAATATCCTGACATATAAATATTAAATTCAATACAAGTTTATATACATTGCATGTACAATAATTATTGTTTAAAAACAGCTTTACAAAAGGTGCAAATTATTACATTTAAATCAAATCAAGTTAAAGTTACAATTAAATAGAAGTCATTATATATAAACATGCAATTTTATTATTATAAAAAACCCTGCAGTTTTATAGCATATAGATTTTGTCTATGTGTACGTTTAATGAAGTGTATTTGTGTTGTCGGACATTATCATGAAGGCTATTGCAGAGTGTAGGAGCCATAAATGAGAAGGCTCGACCTTCTTTAGTGGACTTTGCTAGTCTAGGTACTACCAGAAGCCCTTAGTTTTGAGATCTTAAGGAGCGGGTTGGATTGTAGTGAGACAGAAGGTTGGTTAAATTAACAAGTGCTAGATTATTTAAAGCTAGTACTATTGCTTTTCTTTTTTTAGACTTTTATTTTTGGCATTTTGGCTTTATTTGACAGGACAGTTGGATGACAGAGTAAAGTGGGTGAGAGAGGGGGATTAGAGCGGTTGAGGTCCACGAGCTGGGATTTGAAATTTTTAAAAAGTAGAACATCAGGGCATATGTTTGATTAGGAATGTAGAAATATAAAATAAATGTGAATCAAATAATTTTCAAAACTACTAATTGCAGGTGCAACAAAAAACTAAACAAAACGTAAACATTGTACTTTCAAGATTTCACCATGGATGTAAGATTGCGGTCATCCAAAATGACCATAAACTGCAAATAAACAATAGAGCATAATATGAAATGATAGATTTTTTATTTTGTCCATATGATACTGTGTTTTTCTGGGAAACGCGGTGGTGCAGTGGGTAGCGCTGTCACCTTACAGCAAGAAGGTCGCTGGTTCGAGCCTCGGCTGGGTCAGCTGGCATTTCTGTGTGGAGTTTGCATGTTCTCCCCGTGTTTGGGTGGGTTTCTCCGGGTGCTCCGGTTCCCCCACAGTCCAAAGACGTGGTATGAATTGGGTAAGCTAATATTGTCCATAGTGTATGGGTGTGAATGAGTGTGTATGGATGTTTCCCAGTAATGGGTTGCAGCTGGAAGGGCATCCGCTGCATAAAACATATGCTGAATAAGCTGGTGGTTCAGTCCGCTGTGGCGACCCCAGATTAATGAAGGGACTAAGCCGAGAAGAAAATGAATGAATGAATGATACTGTGTTTTGTTATATTGCACAGCCCTAACATTAAAGAATTGGATTCTCAAGCTAAGCATAGCCCATAATTCATTATTTCTTTGATAAAGTTGAATAAATCAGTTTATATAGTCATTCTGCAGTTTCAGATGTTACCATAGACCACAGGTCTCAAATTCAATTCCTGGAGGGCCACATATCTGCAGTTTTGCTCCAACCCTAACCAAACACAGCTGATTTAAATAATTGAGGTGTTAAGAGTCTTGAACACCTTGATTAGTTGCATCAGCTGTGTCTGATTAGGATTGGAGTAAAACTGTGCAGAGCTGCGGCCCTCCAGGAATTGAGTTTGAGACCTGTGCCATAGATATTGGTATAATTTTTAAACCTAAACTAAGCCTTTGTACTAAAAGCAGAAACTTTTAACTCCACAATTGTCCTCATCCTCCCTATTTCTTAATGAGGTACATTTACTGATCAAACTGATTTTATATTCTCAAAAATAATAATAATCTTTTCAATTTCATGTATTTCAAGGATTTTGAATTCCCTGAAGTGTCAGGACTTCCGATTGGAGGGAATGCTGGTGATTTTCTCTACAGGCTTGAGGTGCATTACAACAATGTTAATAAAACTGCAGGTCAGCCGGTAGTGCTTTGAAATGTTACATTTTACACAGGAGTTTATATTAAAGGTGTGTGTAATGATAAAACACACACTTAATCTTTTCTCCACACAGGTCGAGTTGATAGCTCAGGTCTGCGATTCTACTATACGTCTAAACTTCGTCAACATGATGCGGGTGTTTTGATGACGGGGCTAGCAGTGACTCCTTTATACGCCATTCCTCCCAAAGCCAAGTCTTTCCTCACATATGGGATGTGTGACACTTCTTATATCCCTGAGGTACAGTATGTACAGTATACAGATATGTAAGCAGTTATATACAATTGAAGACAAAATCATTAGCCCTCCTGAAATTGAAAGTCCTGTTCAAAGAAGAGATTTATTAAACACATTTTTAAAATAATAGTTTAATAACTGATTTCGTTTGTCTTTGCCATGATGACAGTACACACTATTTTACTAGCTTTGCAAGATAGTTTAATCCGCTGGTCCCACTGCACTTAACCCGCTCTGAGCTGCGATCGAACCGGCAAATCTTTGTATGGGAGTCGTTTGCTCTAACGAAGGCTAAAGACCATGGCCTTTAGCGTCTGTCGCTAGAGCATCTTTTGAGGTCGGAGGAGTGAGGTTTAGCTGCATAGCATTTTACTAGCTGGTCTCTGTTATACTCAACTGCCTAAACCTCACTCTCATACCGGTCGAGCCCCCACATGTAACCCACTGGTCCTACTGCACCCAACCTGCTATGAGCTGCGATCGAACCAGCGAATCTTTGTATGAGAGTCGGTTGCTCTAACAGGGAGGCTAAAGGCCATGGCGTCTAGCGTCTGTCACTAGAGCACCTTTTGAGGTCAGAGGAGTGAGGTTTAGCTGCATAGCACTTCACTAGCTGGTCTCTGTTAAACTCACACTCCTAAACCTCACTCTCATCCCAGACGAGCCCCCACGTGTAACCCACCGGTCCTACGTCACCCAACCCACTATGAGCTGGGTTCAAACTGGTGATTCTTTGGTGATTCCTGGTTGCTCTAACAGGGAGGCTAAAGACCATGGCCTCTAGTGTCTGTCGCTAGAGCACCTTTTGAGGTCAAAAGAGTGAGGTTCACCTGCATAGCACTTTGCTAGCTGGCCTCTGTTAAACTATTATTCAGCTTACAATGTAATTAGACAAATCGTTGGACAACAGTGGTTTGTTCTGTAGCCTATTGATAAAAAAAACTTCTTAGAGGTCATGACACACGAAGCCGATAGTTGCTCATTAGACTTCGTCGAGCCGTCAGTCAGCTTCAGTCCAGCAAGTTGGTTTGGTCTGTTCCACACGTCGCCTCTAGTTGGTTTAATGTTGGATCTGTCACCAGCTGAAGAGAGCGCTCTGATTGGTTATTTACAGTGGGGGAAGTAAGAAATTACAAATTCTTAATTACTGTAATTAAGTAGTTTTTCTCAGGAATTGCACTTTACTAAGTAGTTTTAAAATGTGTATTTTTATTTTGCCTTGAGTTCAATTTTAGTTCATCATCGGTACTTTTACTCCACTATTTTATTCTTGTCTATGGGGATTGGCTTAGGTAGAAAAATAAGTCCAGTAATTCCAGTCCAATCATATAATAATAATAATAATAATAATAATAATAATAATAATTTTGCATTATAATGAACAATTTCAAGACATTATTGGAAAGTGTCCAAGAGGATGTCTTTACATGCAATCACTTTAGAGACATTAGTCTGTTTAGACAAAGTTGGCCCATTGTAAGCTTTGATTTGGCCCACCATCCCATCTAGGACAGTGAGTGAGTGAATGCCTTTAACACCGAGCTCATCATTTCTAATTTGACATAGCCTTTTTTTTACGTAACCTCTTAAAAAGCTAGCTGAAATTAAAGCTTCAATTAAATTGTAAATGAATCAGATTTTTCAAATGTAAATATTGTCACTCGACGAATAGAGGACTAGGCAGCAAATCAAGGCAAAAACTAGTATAATTCTGTTCTAAATGAGATTGTTTTGTTTCACTGTAATAAGTTCAATATACATTGAATATATGTATATTCAATTCTAGTCTAAATTACCCATGGCAACTATATTTACCTTCGGCCCACTAGCCTCAATCAAGTTTGGTTTTTGGCCCTTCATAAGAAAAAGTTTGGGCTCCCCTGGTTTGGATGCATGCCACTGATGAGAAAATAGATGCAAGCCTACTGTATAATGACATGAAATCATCAAATGGCCTTAAACAATAACTAAATGCACTACAGAATGTTACGTTTTCACACATGCACAAACTGCATGTAAAAGCATCAACATTTGACTCACTACTCTTGAGTACTTTTAAAAAGGCTACTTTTTACTCATAGTTTGAATAATATTTACAACAGATACTTTTCCTCAACTTGCACTACATTTTGGGGCAAGAAATGGTGCTTTTGTTTATCAAATTATTATCAAATTACCGGACATATTTGTTTTGTGTACGGTTTGTGTGTGCTGGTCAGAAGTTCCAGTTTCCCTTTATGGAATGAGATAACTGACCACTGCCCTCCACGTGTGAGGAAAGACACGTCCTCTCACCCATGTATTTTTCATTTAGCTGCTGTCTGTATGGTGTGATCATGTGCAGCTTTTTGGTCCAGATGCAAGCTGACAACAGCTGGTTTTCATACCGTCAGCTTGGTGTGTCCCGGTCCTAAGAGGGCTAATAATATGGACCTTTGCAGTTTTTACATTTACTTTTTGTATTTCTGTTTATTATTTAGGGGTGAATTGAATAAACTAAACTGGCCATAGTGTATGAGTTTGTGTGTATGGGAGTTTCCCAGTATTGGGTTGCAGCTGGAAGGGTATCATCCACTGTCTAAAACATATGCTGGATAAGTTGGCGGTTCATTCAGCTGTGGCGACCCCTAATGAATAAAGGGACTAAGTCTCGGTAGTGGCATCGAATACGCTGAAGATCTCATCTGATTTTCTCAGTTACCACTCTAGTTAATTTTTCCCCCTGTAACGTTTGTTTTGATTAAGTTTCTGTGCTTTTACATTTCTATTTATTTTCAATTACTCTGTAATAGCTCATACATGCCTCTCTTTTGTTCGCTTTATCGTTTCCTTATAGACGAGTGAACAAATTAAACGTTACAGTTGTTTGTCCTTGTTTATGTCCATCCATTTTATTCGGTAATAATAACATTTCCTAAATGTTGCGTTTTCTTTCCCCAGACACCTTATTGAATCGTAACAAAAATATTCAATAAAAAAAACTAAATTATTCCAACCAAACTCAAAGGAACAAAACTTTTTCTAGAAGAAAAATTAATCAGGAAATACTGCAAAAAATGCCCTCTGTTATGTCATTTCCTAGCTAATAATTTTGTCTTCAGCTGTATGTACACTATAGTAAATGTAGAGCTACTCACATTCCCACAAGGTAAAGGCAGATTGATCAGACGTTTCTGGATGATGTTGTGTGTTCTACAGATACTGGACACCCCAAATGATCTTCAGGTGTTTTCTGTAATGATGCACACACACTTAGCAGGACGCAAAGTGCGAGTCGGACACTTCAGGTAAACATTTCTGACGACTGAACTTTTTTTTTTTTTTATCAATGTGTACGTTTTGAAATTGTCTAACAAACAATTAGCAAAAGAAAATATACTGAAGCAAGCCTATTTTTGGGTTTAAAAGAAGTTGAATAGATGTCTAAACATCAAAAACATTGTCTAAACATACACACTACCAGACAAAAGTCTTGTCACATGGTGCAGTGAAAAAAATAATTAATATTGAGCATGACTCCCATGAGCTTGAAAGACCGCATCCATACATCTCTAAAATGACTCTTATTAACAAAGTCATCTGGAATGGCAAAGATAGCGTTCTTGCAGGACTCTCAGAGTTCATCAAGATTCTATGGATTCATCTTACCCCAGATATGCTCAATAATGTTCATACTGTATCTGGTGACTGGGCAGGCCAATCCTGGAGCACCTTGACCTTCTTTGCTTTCAGAAACTTTGATGTGGAGGCTGAAGTATGAGAAGGAGCGCTAGCCTCCTGAAGAATTTGCCCTTTCCTGTGGTTTGTAATGTAATGGGCAGCACAAATGTCTTGATACATCAGGTTGTTGATGTTACCATCCACTCTGCAGATCTCTCACACACCCCCATACTGAATGTGACCCCAAACCATGATTTTTCCTGCACCAAACTTGACTGATTTCTGTGAGAATCTTGGGTCCATGCGGGCTCCAGTAGGTCTTCTGCAGTATTTGTGATGATTGGGATGCAGTTCAACAGATGATTCATCGGAAAAATCTACCTTCTGCCACGTTTCTAAATGATCAACTTAAAGTCAAGTTATTATTTGTTGCTCTTACAAGGGCACAGGGTTTCTGATTAATACAGAGATTTCAGCTGATGTCTGGGCTTTCACTGCCTTTCTACACCTCCCTTTCTTCATGTGTTCAAAACTTTTTCCCTGTGTCACCGTGTTAACTGTACAATTCTTATTCCCTTCAGAGAAGAAAAACAGATCGATCTTCTAGCTGTGGATGAAAACTACAATTTTGAATTCCAGCAAGTGACAAACTTGGGCAAAATTAGGACAGTGCAGTTGGTGAGTGCTAAAAAAAGTAACCGTGAAGTTTACAATTGTTTCAAGCAAAAATATAAAATGTAAAAATAAAAAAACATAAAAAGAATAACGAGTAACTTAATAAAAACATGTATTTTATTTTAAAATGCAGCTTATTCCTGTGATTCAAAATTAAATTCCATTAACATTATCCTGGCAAAATCTGATGTGATGCTAAAGAAACATTTCTGATAATTATCACAGTTGAAAACATTTGTGCTGTTTCATATTTCTTTGTGGAATTTGTGCTATATCTACGGTGGCCGAGAAAGGTTAACGCGCTGCAATTTAAGAAAGCACATGCAATAACAAAAAACACCAGCAAATTAAGAAACGATCTTCATCAATTTGACAGCACACCTGTTGCAAATTGTCACAACACAAACAACGGAAGAAACACGCAGCAAATTGGTCAAAACACAACGGAAGAAACGCGCAGCAAACAGTAATACATAACACAACAGAAATGTTTCAAGAGGACCCAAAAACATGACGGACCCAGCTGAGAAACGGACCCGCCGTGACTGTTGTTCAGTGAAGTGATTGGTGGTCTTTGAAAGGTGAGTTGTTTTTCGTTTATTTTAATATCCTGATTACACGATTCCATTGTCTTTTGTAAATTATCAGCCTAATTAATGATTAACTGAAACGTTGCGTTATTAATTAAATTAACTACATCCGTATCGTCATGTTTTTGGGTCCTCTTGAAACATTTCCATTGTGTTGTGTGACTGTTTGCTGCGCGTTTCTTCCGTTGTGTTTTGACCAATTTGATGCGCGTTTCTTCCGTTGTTTGTGTTGTGACAATTTGCAACAGGTGTGCTGTCAAATTGATGAAGATCGTTTCTTAATTTGCTGGTGTTTTTTGTTATTGCATGTGCTTTCTTAAATTGCAGCACGTTAAGCTCTTTCGGCCACCGTATATATCACCGTTCAAAAGTAAAATAACTTGATTTGGTTTTATTCAGCAGGGTTGCATTTAACAGATCAGCACTGACAAAAAAATATAATAATGTTACAGTATGTAATGCTATTTTAATGATAAATGCTACTGTTTTGAGCATTTTTTTCATCAAAGAATCCTAAAATGTATGCTGAACATTCATAAATAAAAATAAATGAATAAATAAATAAATATATATATATATATATATATATATATA
>CAIGQQ010026964.1:2570961-2581778 GCA_903798035.1 Danio albolineatus | reverse complement strand
CTATCTATCTATCTATCTATCTATCTATCTATCTATCTATCTATCTACAGTATCTATCTATCTATACCTATATCTATCTTGTGGTCACACTATAAGGTTGTACTTTTTTAACGCTGACAGGAACAAACAATGGATAAATGAAGAACAAACACTTAAAATCCTGGTTGCCTTAAGCTGAATCACCTTAACCTCATGAGTCCATTGAACTTGTTATGTTAAACTGACTTAAAACAGCTTGTGTAACTTATAAAATTAAGTTAGAACATGATTAACTTAGTTTAACAAGTTACAATGAAGTAAAACATATGCTGTCATGACTAACTGATCAACATTTTTTACAGTGCAGGCTATTCATGGTTGTTAACATTAGTTAATAAAAATGATAAAGTAATTCATTGGCGCATAAATTAAGATATCAGTAGCCCTCTTCATCACTAACCAACAGATGCCAGAATTCTACACCTTACACCTAGATCAATATCCATAAACAAACTTAATTTAAATACTTTTTGAAGTGACGTTTAAAATATATATATATATTTTCACAAACTGGGAAATTTCAATTTCACAAACCACGGAATGGTGTACTTGAGGATTTTTTCTGTGATAGTGATGTATTTATTTTTTTAGTAAACAAAAACAAAATTATATATAAAAATTGTATGTATATATATATTAAAATATATATATATATATATATATATATATATATATATATATATATATATATATATATATATATATATACACACACACACTTTTACTCTTTTAAGTTGATGGGGTCTATATGTAATTAGTAAGAGGAAATAAAAACTGTTCGAGGGTTAAATGTGAGTCTGTTGCTCACACAGATATCAGATAACTTCAAAAAAAGCACACAGATTGCAGTGATTTTATATGAAACAATCCAGAAAAGCACAAAAAAAACACTCCTGCACTACAACAAAGAAAACCTGAGAGCATGTAAAACAATATGTCTTTAGTGCAATTTAAGAGTGCAGTACAATGAATTATAAGTAAGAACAAAAAAGATTTCATTCCTCAAAATATGCACTGAACTGGAAAAAGAACACAGTGTCACATGATCATTCAGATTAATATGCTGGTTCGGTGCTCAAGAAAGATTTCCTATTATTATTATTATTATTATTATTATTAGTAGTAGTAGTAGTAGTAGTAGTAGTAGTAGTAGTAGTAGTAGTATTAGTGTTGAAGACAGTTGTGCTGCTTTTTATTTTTGTGGAGACTGTTCAGCTTCCTAACTTCCTCTAAAAGGTCACTTTCTTTCTGTCTAGCCGCAATGAGGCTTTTTGACAGCTGATGAGATGTGTTGGTCTTCCTCTTCTGTTATACTGCTATGAATCTGAGCAGCATATGAGTTTTCAAACACTTCATTCATTCATTCTCCTTCGGCTTAGTCCCTTATTTATCAGGGGTCACCACAGCAGAATGAACCGCCACATCCAAATTCCAGACACAACCCACTACTAGGAAACACCCATACACTCTCACATTCACACACACACACTCATACACTATAGGCAATTTAGTTTATTCAATTCACCTATATAGTGCATGTCTTTGGACTGTGGGGGAAACTGGAGCACCCAGAGGAAACCCACAGCAACGCAGAGAGAACATACACACTCCACACAGAAATGTCAACTGGTCCAGCTGGGATTCAAACCAGTGATCTTCTTGCTGTGAGGCGACAGTGCTAACCACTGAGCCACTGTGCCACCTGTTTTCAATCACTTTAAGATCTGAAATAGGAACACTAAATCAAGGTTATTATGCAATTTTATGTCAATACTAATGTTAAATCGAGTTTACTGATAGATTGTTGCATTAATGCTTTTGTTTGTTCAGCAGAGTCTTGATTTTGTGAACATGTATATAATTTATAGTTTAACCGAGTAAGCAGAATGTGTCGGTAACACTTCCTATGAAGCTCATGCTCATAGTGAATTATAACTCTGTTTATAATTATTTATAATCAATTAAACTAATTCTGTAAATGTGAAGACACAACAGACCTTACACTGTAAATACAGTTTCCGTATTGTGTTCACAAGTGTTTTCCATTTATTTACGGTTGTGAATTGCATTATGGGAGCTTGATCTCTGCTCTGTTGGATTTTGATGTTGAAAATTCAACTCTACAGTTTATCAAAGTGACTTTTATTGACATTTTAGCAGCTTGAAATAATAATAATAATAATCTCATTTAAGAAATAATACATAGAGAAATAAGTCAAATAAAATAAAATGTACTGGTAGTTTACTAGAAGGGTTTTGTACTGTAATACACCAACCCAGACAATATACAGTATCACAATCAACTATTCAAAATGTTAATAAAAGTCACCTTTTCAGACTTTTCAAGGTTAAAAGTAGTTGAAAGAAAGATCAAAATCCCATAATGCAATTCAAAAGCATAAATAAACGGGGTAAAATAAAAACATGAATCACAAAATATGGAAAACTGCACATTTTTACAGTGTATACTGTATTATAATGACTAAATTTATAGTACTTTTATTATTACTTATTAGTGATGTCTTTACTTTTTTCAATGTACATGGTCATAACACATCATACACCGATATATAAGTATTAATTAGTCAGTGGTGATTGTTTATGTAAAGAGGCCGTCTGCAATGTTAAAACGCTGTTATAGTTACAGACTTGAATGGTTTTCAATGAATGGTTTTATATCGTTGATGAGAGCATCATCGGTTGCTTTCAGTAATAAGCATTAATGCATATTAATGCATATTAATGCATTATAATAATTAATATTATTATGTAGATATAACTGTCATTATAATACAGTATAATGTTTGCAGTGTTTATAGATACATTTTAGAATGATTATAAATAACATAAACTGAATTATAATTCTCTATAAGTATGAGCCTAATACACTCAAAAAAAACATGAAGGAATTGTGTGGATCCCAGCATATTTTACTGTGCAGAAAGTGTTACCGACATGTCTAATGTCGACCAAAGCAAAGCCAGCTTACATTAACTCTGGTGCAAACCTCTAAATAGAAATGAAATAATAATTTGAACAGACATTAAACACAAACCAACAAACCAAAAAAAAAAAAGGTAATAATCTGAAACAACACAATTCTTATTTTTTTGGGGGACAACTTAATTGTTTCACGTTCAATCCACTTAAATGTATAAAAACGAATAAGTTAACTTTATTCCTTCATGTTGTCTCAACACAAATCCTTTTTACAGGATTTTTTACAATGCACAAGTGCAACTTATAATAAATAAAAGTAAGAATTATGACAAACTTCCTCATTTGAAAGATTTAAACATGCCTAGTTTATATCTTTGGGCAAATGAAGAAAATGTGTTTGTCTGTAAAAGTGCATCAAGTTAGTCTAAATAATTTTTCGAGCTTGTAATAACCAAGTTAATAATGTTGTCCCAACACAAATTGACTGTGTGGAATCCAGCATTTTTACAGTGCAGAATGAGTGCTAATTTAATTCAGAAAATTATTATTATTTTTGTGGATTATTTTATTTCAGCTCTCTTGCTAGATTCACGTATTATTTCATTTCCTGTTATTTTCTTATTTTATTTCAGCTAATTAAAATGCATGTTTTTTTATTTATTTTTTGGACCAAAAGTTTTAGGTTTCATTCACTGACCTTGCACTAGATGCCACGTAATCCACCAACATCACCTCAATGTGACCCAAAAATGCACCGAGCCTGAACAATGAGCCTGTCTTTTGTTTGATAATTACAGTCTGTGGCTCATAATGATGAACAATGAGACCTGAAACGACACGTCTATCAATCAACATCAACAAACACTGAAGAAAATGGAGCAGCTTGTCATAGTTGCGGATTCATTTGTAAGCGTCCACACCTGCATCATAACATGGATCAATCTCGCAATTACCGAAACTGGATTACAGTGTTGTAAATGTGCATTTGAAAACATCCCACCCCACAGATGACTGATTCCTGAGCGATTGTGCCATTAAAAGTCTGGCTTTTATATTACTGTTCCTTTGTTTGGGGAATACAACAGGTGTCCTGATGAAATATTAATGCAACATGTTATTGGTGTAAGCTGTTGTTCTTTTCATTGTCTCAGATTAAAAGTCAATCCGTCTGGATTAGAAGCTCACGTCTCCACCCTGACAGGTTTAACAGTGTCAAAAACAGACAATCAGTCTAATCACATCTACAAATCCTGAAAATATCAGGAATATAAAAATATTTTCATGCTTGTAAAAGTCCTGATAATTAATAAAAGGCCTTTTCGGCCTACTTTAAGGGAAAACTCCACTTAAAAAAAATAGTGTGTTAATTTTACTACTCTCCCTGAGGTAAACAGTTGGGTTTTACCATTTGTGAATCCATTTAGCCAATTTCTGGGTCTGGCAGGAGTATTTTTAGCTTAGCTTAGCATAAATCATTGAATCGGATTAGACCATTAGCATTTTGCTCAAAAATTTACCAAAAAGTGTACATCATTTTCCTATTTAAAGCTTGATTCTTCTCTAGTTACATCTTGTACTAAGAACGACTGATAATGAAAAGTTGCTATTGTCTAGGTCAATATGACTAGCAACAGCAGGCGCAATGACATTACACTGCAATAAATACAAATAAACCACCAACAAACAAACACAGGATAACTTAGATCATTTTTTACATTAATATAGGTAAAAAAAACAAAAAAACATTTTTTTCTGGTGAAAATTCCCAGCAGGCACACAATGTCATAAGACGTTAATATTAGGTTAGATTTAGGTCATTATATCAGGTGACCAAAATTCAGTGTCTAGCCACTGTCTAAGGACAATGATATTTTGATGTCCAATAATATATTTGGTTGATTTTATGTTGTGTTAGAAAGTGACTAAAATATAATGTCAAGCCGACATCTTAAACCTACGTCATATTGATGTCAAATACTGACATTTATTCATCAGGTACGGAAACCAAAATCTAACATTTGATAGAGGTCATATTGGTAACGGCCACACAACGTCAAGCTGTTACATCATTAGATGTTGGTATTTGGTTGATTTTAGGTTGGATGTTAGACAATGGGGCGCCACGGTGGCCTAGTGGTTAGCACGTTCGCCTCACAGCAAGAAGGTCGCTGGTTCGATCCCCGGCTGGGCCAGTTGGCATTTCTGTGTGGAGTTTGCATGTTCTCCCTGTGGTTGCGTAGGTTTCCTCCGGGTGCTCCGGTTTCCCCCACAGTCCAAAGACATGCGGTACAGGTGAATTGGGTAGGCTAAATTGTCCGTAGTGTATGTGTGTGAATGACAATGTATGGATGTGTTTCCCAGAGATAGGTTGCGGCTGGAAGGGCATCCACTGCGTAAAACAAATGCTGGATAAGTTGGCGGTTCATTCCGCTGTGGCGACCCCGGATTAATAAAGGGACTAAGCCGAAAAGAAAATGAATGAATGAATGAATGTTAGACAATGACATCAACTTGATTTTCATTTCCAAACAAAATGCTACATCCCCAGGACGTTGTGATAATGTCAATCTGACGTCATGATGACATCCTGTGCCTGCTTGCTGCATATCCCTTATATAGAAAGTATAGTGAGTTTACGCATAAAAAATATTAAATTCTGCAATCATTTAAAGCGGGACAGTCCAATAAAACATGTTTTACAGTAAGAGAAATTAAAAACAAACACTGAGTGGAGTCTTCGCCTTTAAACACCTTGTATGTCCAACAAAATCGGAAAAAAAAACTATTTAAAAAAATTAAATAATAACAATAATTGCGAAAAACAATAATATAATAGTAATAATAACAATTAAACAAAAATATTGTACAATGCAATACTAAATACTATAATATTTAATATATATTTTTAAAATATTTGACTTTTTAAATACATATTAAAAAAAAATAAATGTTGAGTGAAATTATATAATAATAATAAAATAAAAAAGATTAAAAAATAATGTCACATATTAATAGAAACAACGATTTTATGTAATATTTGATAACACACATACATCGACTAATAAATGAATTAAATTTATTGTAATAAGTAGCCGGTCATCGTTTACCATGGTGATTTTTGTTAGTGTACTCACAGTATATCAATCAGCATTTGTAGTCTGTTATGCAATGTTGGTTTGACAGTCAAACAGCACACGCCCTCAGTCTGATTCATTCTCCAGGTGGCTTTATAAAGCTGCTGTGGAGAAGCACACTTCATCATCATCATAGCAGCAGTTCTTCATCATCTGATTATACTAATAGCTATATTATAATCATGTCATCTCAACAAAACCCCGCTGAGCCGCCGAACTTCTCATGGGTCGAGCCTCGCAAACTCGCCGGTCTGGCCCGTCCTACAATGGTCCATCACTACAGGTACCTGCTGGACCACGGCATCAAACACCTGGTGTCCTTGTTAGAGATAAAACCACCGAATTACGAGAAGTGTCCGGAGCTGATCCTGCATCAGATCAGTATAGTAGACTTCACTCCGCCGAGTCTCAGTCAAATCCTGCAGTTTCTGAGCATCGTGGAGAAGGCTAATGCTAAAGGAGAGGTGAGAGAAACACTTACTACATACTGCTTTACACAGTAGATCGTCGAATTACACGTTTATAGCTTCATTTTCATTCAGTGCTTGTGTTTCAAACTAATAGTATTGTTTTGAAATGTTTGCTGCTTCCTGTCTGAGCAAAAGTTTTCCTCCACTAGAGGGCGTTTGACGCTTTAAAGGGATAGTTCACTATTTTCTCATTCAAGAGCTCTTGAAGCCAAAAACCATCAAAAACAAGTACTATGGAAGTCAATGGATACAGGTTTCTGGCTTCAAAATAGCAAAAATAGCTTCAAAAATAGCTTATTGTGCGTTTAACTGAAGGAAGAAGCTTAAACAGGGTTTGAACAATTAAAGGGTGAGTACTGACAGAATTGTCAGTTTTGGGTGAACTATCCAAGTATTTTGACAGCATTACAATCAATCTTAGGACATTTTTCTGTCTTATAACATGAAAGATATATCTACACTACACGTTAGTATACACCAGAGGTGTCCAAACTCGGTCCTGGAGAGCCGGTGTCCTGCAGATTTTAGCTCCAACTTGTCTCAACACAACTGCAAGGATGTTTCCAGAAAGCCTAAGAGCTTGATTAGCTTGCACAGATGTGTCTCTGTGGGGGTTGGAACTAAACTTTGCAAGACACCGGCCCTTCCAGGATCAAGTTTGGACAGCCCTGGTCTACACAGTTGTTTAAATTAGTTTATTTTAAGTCTTGCATACAGGACATTCTACCAGAAATGTACATTTTCACTTATAAAAATGTGACAGGGCCTGACTTTTAAGCTTGTCTTCCTCAAAAACAAGCATAAAAATCACATAAATCAATGAGAAAATGCATCATTGATCACTGTTAGCTTCTCCATCAAACGATGTCACTTCTTTAGAGTCATATCCATAAAGGTGTATTGCACGCAATTTTTGCTAAATTGAATGCAAATGTGACAGGACTGACAGAAACACGGGGACAGTAGTACATTTGTTTGTAATCTATTATTGTTGTATTTATTTGTATTATATTATTCTATAATTTAATATTTTTAATCAATTGATGTGATTAACAACTTAAACTTAGCTATTTCTGAAGGTTGTTTTCTAAATAACAGTTTTTAGCATAACAAACCTATTAAAGCTGTAGATTCTGTTGAGGACATGGTCAATGACAGAGTTTGTACAGTGTAAAATGTTTTAATAAAGAACACAAATCTGAGAACCGAATGAATGACATATTCCTTTACAGAACAACTCACAGAAATCAACCATCAGTCCATTTTAGACACGTAGGATGACATACTTCTTAATCACTGTATTTATGTTATTATTTCAGGGACAGATAATGTACGTTTCTGGTAGAAGTCCTATACAAGTTGGCATCTGCGCCAGTAATTTTATGATAAAAGACAGTAATTGGTCAATCTGGGACAGCGCTGAGAAAAGTAACAGTTACCACGTCCATGACGAGTATATTAAAAACACTTGAATATAGCTAGAAGTTACATGAATCTTTACCTAATCTTTACAGTGTCAATGGGAGTTTTTCTTTTGTTATTTAAGTCATATATAAATCACCACACTACTCCAGAGTTTGGTGCTTTGACCAAAGTTCCTCAAATGACGAGCAGTAAAGGTGATCCGCACTCAGTCATTTATTAAACAATAGAACAGTCCAAAGGTTCATAGCTGGAACGTTTTTCTTTTCTCCAGTTATACTTGACTGAAAAGAAAACAAATACATTTCCAAATCAATCACAAAAATTGTGGTTTCACCTCATTTTAAACAATAATTTTTTGAGTGTGGGTTAAATCAATCTTGCAATCATTTGAACACTTTATGACGTTTTATGGTCCGTGGTACATTTTCCAAATCAATCACAGGAATTGTGCGGTTTCACCTCATTTTAAACAATTAGCTTAAACGAGCATTAACAATCCATTTTTTGAGCATGGGTTGAATTGATTTAGAAATTATTTGAACAATTTGTTATTTTATTGTCCCTGGTGCAACTGATCTGGGGTGAGTTTCCCAAACAACGACGTAACTCGTGGCTGAACTATCATAGTGCGATGCATCGTTTGCATATAAGGCCATATAAACATATATTTGTTGTCTTTACAAATATTATTGAGAACATTACAGATTCTATTCTAAAACATAAAATTACTTACAAAAGCTATCACATATTCTAATATCATATATAAGTCATATAAATGAATAATAAGGCTATTTAATAAGAAATTAAATGTAATATTTATTATTTATTAGGAAACAAAAAAAATCCTACTGTAATAATAAAAAAGTAGGATGTCGTTTACTTATTTTTTGAAAAGTCTACTTTTACAATTTGACACATGCAAACCACTGCAGAAATGTTCTAACCAGCAGGCCCGTGTCCTATACAGTAGGCCACATTTCTTAATAAATAACCTACTATAAAATAAAAGCAGTAACATATGCTATGTGTTTTGTTTTCACAAGCTTTGGTGCAATGACTGTAAAAATATACTACTGTAGCTTTGGAGACGTAACATAAATTCCGCTCGGCTGTGTTCACAAAGACATACATTTTTCAAAGTGCACTGTGAAGGGAGCGCAATTGTAAACATGAAGATCGCTAAAACTGAACGGTAAAATACTTTGAATGCAAATTACACCTAAGACTGATGACCTTAATGCTTTTTAAAAATAATAATTCTAAGTTTAAATGTTAGAATCTTCTGAACAAAACGGGCATAGGGGGGATAACTGGGAATAGAACACAGCCAGGAACTATGTTAATAACTACAGCTCCAGAGATGTAGTTCCAAGTGCACAAGTTTGTGACGGAGTTTGAGAATATTCGTTGGAACGACGGATTTGGGAAACTTCAAATCAATGAACTATGTTTGTAACAACGGAATTTATGACCTTCGTTGTCTAACGTTGGTTTTCGGAAACGCACCCCTGGTGGACGGAACTTAAAACAAATACATTTTCCTAAATAAATGACAAGAATTGTTGTTTCATCTAATTTAAATATATATATTTTTTTGAGTGTGGGTTGAATTGATTTTGCAATTATTTGAACAATTTATGTTGTTTTATTGTCCCTGGTGCGACTGATCTAGCGGACTGAACATTTCCAAATCAATGACAATAATTGTGTCATTTAAGTTTAAACAGTTAGTTTGAACAAACAGCAACACATTTCATTTTGAATGTGAATTGAATAAATTTTGTAATCATTTGAACAGTTTGTCACTTTATTGTCTTTGGTGCGACTGATCTTTTTCACAAGGGTCTAAAAAACGTGTTGCTGATGTTATGTTTGTGTTTTATAGGGGGTGGCGGTCCACTGTGCGCACGGTCATGGCAGGACGGGCACTATGTTGGCCTGTTACCTGGTGAAAAGCAGACACCTGAGCGGGGAAGAGGCCATCAAAGAAATCCGGCGACTCCGAGAAGGCTCCGTCGAGACCAAAGAGCAGGAACAGGCGGTGATTGACTTCCACAACTACATCCACAGCGGCTGTCAGAAGCATTAAAGCAGTAGTGAATGAAAATCTACTCACTATTTACTCACCCTCAAGCGGTTAATAAACCTTTATGAGTTACTTTCTTCTGTTAAACACAAAAGAAGACATTTTGAAGAAAGCTGAACACCTGTAACCATTGAACAAATACTAGTGGTTAGTCAGTGGTTAGAGCTTCCTTCAAAGTATCTTCTTTTGTGTTCAACAGAAGTAACTTACTCAGGTTTGTAGTAAGAATGAGTAAATGACAGAATTTTCAATTTTGGGTGAACTGTCCCTTTAAGACACTGCTTGATTTACACCATTGGAGAATCAGGATAAAGATGAGCTGCTTTGTGTAATCTGGCCTATTGTAATAATGACATGGGTGTTGGTTTATAAATAAAAATGAAAGGTGTTCAGCGGCTCCTGCTGCTTTATGATATAAATCAGAATGTTAAATGGGAGAATGACTGTCACGTCTGTGCTCAGGTCTATTGATTGATTCTAAATGTATTCAAAATAAAGCTCTCCAAACAAATGTTTGAGGTCACATTTTCAATTTCTGAAATAAATCAATTGAGATTTTTGTCAAACAAATATTAGAGACTGGGGTGTAACTGTCATGATATTGTAGTGGAAAAAAAGGTTATCATTAAAAGGTAGTTAAAAAGGTAATCATTATTATTATAAATAGCATATAAATAAAGCAGAAAAAAATATATATATAAATATATATATGTATATATATAT
>CAIGQQ010026964.1:2546076-2559580 GCA_903798035.1 Danio albolineatus | reverse complement strand
GTGTGTGTGTGTGTGTGTGTGTGTGTGTGTGTGTGTGTGTGTGTGTTATTGTATATAATATATATTTTTTGTTTTTAAAAGTAAACTTTTTACCTAGGCTGCATTTATTGATCAAAAATCCAGTAAAATGTTAATATCATTAAGTAATTTTACAGTTTTAAAAAACTGATTAGCATTTAAAATATATATTCTTCCTGCTACGTTCCATCAGAAATAATTTAATATGCTGATGTGATGCCTCAGAAACATTTCTTCTAATTATAAATGTTACTCATAATATTTTTTAAATTCATGATAAAATTATGCACTGCTTACTGTTACATTCACCTGCAGATCACATTTATTTGCGGTTTTGTATTTGCGTTTGTATGTGGGTGTGTCGCTTTAGGTGTGTGTTACAGGTATGAACGGCATTGGAGGATCTGCATGTCGTGCTGATGACGTCGGTCGCTGACGCTGGGTTCGCGCCACCAATCGCTGGTCGGCGTAGAGTTTAAAAGCCGAGCCCAAACTGCAATGGCGATCTCTCTCTATCTGTCTCGCTCTATTTCTCACTCTCCTTCTTTCTCTGGGTCTCAATGAGGACAGTCTCTCTTGCGATGACTAGTCTGAGAGAATGTGTTTCCTTTGCTTGTGATTTAATGCGCTTGTCTATGTTCTGAGATTTGAAATTGCAATGTGTTTGCTTGTGAACTTGTCCAGTTAACTGATGCTATTGAGTGATACCTCGGAGAGGGTGTAGGAGTGAGCAAGTCGCGCGATATACATATACAACACTCAGGATATCTGTTCTTTTGTATTAGTTCATTAGGTTCAGGAGAGTGTGCTGTTTTGTGTATGTTTTGTTTTTTATTTAGAGTAGTTTAGTTAAGACGTTTGGTACGCTGAAGATGTTTCTTTTCATGCTTTTTCCTTTTGATATTTAGTTTAGTTGTTTAATACAGGTAGTGTGTTTTGTTTTATTTATTTCTTTGATTTAAGCACCTCTATCTACCTCCTCTCCAACAGGTAATTCTTTATTGTAAATATTTTTCTTTCACTGTACAATATTTTCACTGGAAGTATGGGCAATAAATAATTGCAGTAATATTTGGTTTTCAGTTGTTTCTTTCCCTATCCATTTGTCACACACACACTAAATTATTATATGTTATGTCAAATAACCTTAGTTTAATATTAACATCTAAAAAGACGAAACATTCGACAGGGACAAACGATTCGACTGATTGGCTATAAAACTACCCAAATAAATAAATTAAATTAAACATTATAATTATAATATTATTATAATATATCTTGGATTAAAATACACTTTGAGTCTTCCTTGCAAAATACAAGCATTCATTTCTTAACAAAAAAACAAGTGATCATCAAACAATTGCTTTCACCTGAGCTCAACTTGTACTGAACCCTATAGAATTCCTATAGAAGAAAAGAAAAAAATGACAAACAAATGAAACGGAAAAAAGGGACAAACGATTCGACTGATTGGCTATAAAACTACCCAAATTTGACACACAGAAAGGTAATAGGGAATAGGAAAAACACAGAGAGCACCGACTCTCCACTGGGAAAACAGGAAAAAGGAGCAAACGAACACCAATCCAAAAAAAAACTAAACAAAAAAACTAAACAAAACATGAAAACGAATGATAAGCGGAGGTCGAGCGGGCCCAGGAGGGAGCCTTGGCTCTCCTCGCCGTCTCTACCTTTGGAGTTGGCTGATGGGATGAAGCTGGGTTTGGTGAAGGGGAGAGGGGGCTGCCCTGTCTTGAGAGCAGTACTGTTGGCATTGAGCGCAGCGGGCAGCTGGAATGAGTTGGACAGAAAGATGCCATCTGAGACGGGACGGGGCTTGCGCGCGGTTGGCGGCGGCTGGGGCTTTTGGGCAGGCGGAAGGTCGCCGTAGGACTTGCGGGTGGCCGAGAGCTTAACCTGACCTGTTAGGCCCGCATCTTCCTCATCCTCCTCCTCCTCCTCGTCATTGTACGAGACAAACTTGGCAGTGTAAATGGTGTCTGGGGAGGCGACCTGGGTTTTGAGGTAGGAGGTGTTTCTCTGAGGCGGAGGCGGGGGGGCGCTGGTGCTGTGGTTAGTGGCGGGTGCGCTTGAGGGAGAAGGGGGCTGGTAGTCCCGGGGTAAAGGGGGTCTGTACAGACCCGTCTCGTCTGGCGTCGGCAGCTTGCGCTCGGCTTCCTCGTGCTGCCGGCGCCGCTCTGCCTCCAGGCGGGTGTAGTACTCTTCCTCCTGTCTCCTCTGAGGGGGGAACATGGGAAGAGCTGGTTAGAGCTGCCTTCGCTAGCCTGTGCCGCTCACACATGGTCCACGCCGGGGCTAAAGCTACTGTAATGTTAATTTATGCACTAGTAAAAGCACATTGCATCAGAAAGTGTTCGCTGATATGATTTATATCAGTGGTTCTCAACTGGTTTGGCCACGGGACCCACATTTTTACATGGTCATCAAGCCGCGACCCAAATTTTTAGGAACTGTAATATAATTTTAGGAATTATAATTAATTTGTATTTATTTGTTAACATTTTATTGCTGACATTTAACAAAATGTATTAAATTATAGAAATATTACAAAGTAAAAACGACAAACACTGTAAACAGCGGTTAGGGTAAGGAAAGGTGGTTACCATAAACAAAACTGAACTGTTAATAAAACATTAACACTGATCCTGTTGAACAGAACAAACCAGCAAAATGTAAAATGATTAAAATATTCATAACCATTTTTAAATCTAATATGACAGCAATTATAAACATCTGTTTCACTTAACAGTAATTTCGGAAGATAATGAGATAACTGGGGATGTGCTTTACTGATAAGAGTTTCAAAGTCAGGAGTGATGGTAGACAGTGCTACCCGAAGATCATGCTCTATGTACAATCTGTTCCTTTGCTTTGACTCAAGCTGCACCAAGTAAGAGAAGCCACTTTCATACAAATACGTAGTTCTGAATGGGATGGGTTTGATCGCACTCTCAGATCGCAAAAACTGGGAGAGGCTTACGTCACTGAATTTCTTTTTCAGCGTCTTATCACATGACAGCTCCAGCAGCTTACTCTACAGTATGTTGCTCGGCAACGTGACACTTTCCACGTCGATTCCAAAGGGATCGGTTGTCGTGCGCGCATTTCAAAATAAAAGTCCGGTATACACAAAACAAGTTAAAACTTAAACTTTTGTTGTTGTATTTTTGACCACACACTCTGCGACCCACTGAAAATGTTCCTGCGAGCCACTTTTGGGTCGCGACCCACCAGTTGAGAAACACTGATGTATATTATACAGTTGAAGTCAGAATTATTCACCCTCCTGTGAATTTTGGTTTCTTTTTAAAATATTACCAAAACTAAGTTTAATTTAGCAAGAAGTTTTTCACAGTATTTCAGATAATATTTCTTTCTTCTGGAGAAAGTCTTATTTGTTTTATAAAAGCATTATCCTAAAAAATATCTAGTCAATTATATACTGTCAACATGGCAAAGATAAAAGAAATCAGTTAATAGAAATGAGTTATTAAAACTATTCTGTTCAAAAATATGTTGAAAATTATTATTATTTTTTTTTTTCGTAAAACAGAAACTGGGGAAAAATATACAGGGGCTCTAATAATTCAGGAGGGCTAATAATTCTGTAATAACTGTATATTAAATGTTTTTGAGTGTCTGAAATGTGCTCTTGTAGCTAAAATTGTTCAACATGGTGCTAGAAATAGCATGTTTGCTACAACGGAGAGACTAAAACTAACCACATTCTGTCCAATACTGTATGCATCACTGTGGCCAAAAAGATGTATAGATGTGCTGTAAATGTAAATGCAATTTTGTTCTTTTGGGGAAAGCAAGTTTGCTCATACGACATAATGTGCTTCTGAGTGGAACTGTGTAGAGCTGAAACTTAATCCTGCATGTTTTGGGAAAAGTAAGCTTTGTTTAGGACCAGCCATAGTAAGCAAGCAAGAAGTGTCAATCTCATCAGAAGAGCAAACACAGGACGAACTAGTGCTGCTCACGCTGTCCACACTGATTAAGTGGAGTTTCATTGTGGTAACGGGACAAAAAGTGTGCCATTTGCTGATCTGATGTACAGTATGAATGCACTTCTTAATGAAACAGTAGAGCATGGTGCTAGCAAACACCAAGGTTGTGGCTTAAATTCCCATGCAGGAAAAAAAAACTGATAAAAAAAGTGCAACTGCAACGCAATGCAAGTTGCTTTGGATAAAAGCATCTTCAAATGGATTAATGTAATTCGTTTGGTAAAGACAAACTGCAAGCAAGCAACAGAATTCTGGGTAATGGATGCACCCATGTCGTGCGGTAGAAAACAACTGCTGGAAACTGCTAAAAAATAAACCGCCAAAGAATTTGGTGTTATAATGTACAAATGTGACCATGTAGGAAAAATATATAACGTCCCTGTAGGGGAGCATTTCATCTCTGTTATTTGCAGATGATGTTGTCCTGTTGACTTCATTGAACATGGACCTTCAGCATGCACTGGGGCGGTTTGCTTATGAGTGTAATGCGGATGGGATGAGAATCAGCACCTCCAAGTCCAAGTCCGAGGCCATGGTGCTTGGGGTTTTGTTCATGAGTGAGAAGGATGCAGCAGCAGTAGCAGCAGCAGTAATGTGGTCGATGTACTGGTCCATTGTGGTAGTAAAGGAGCTGAGGCAAAAGACAAAGCTCTTGATTTACTGATCAATCTATCTTCCTACTCTCACCTATGGTCATGAGCTTTGGGTCATGACCGAAAGGACAAGATCTTAGATACAAGTGGCCGAAATGAGTTTCCTTCACAGGGTGGCAGGGTGCACCCTTATAGATAGGGTGTGGAGCTATAATTCACCCAGGAGGAGCTCAGAGTAGAGCCGTTGCTCCTCCACATCGAGAGAAGTCAGCTGAGGTGCCTCGGGTATCTGTTTCGGATGCCTTCTGGATGCCTACCTAGGGAGGTGTTCCAGCCATGTCCCACAGGGAGGAGGCCTCGGGGAAGACCAAATGAAGAAGAGATTTTTCACACTTTATTTTAAAGTACAATTCTCACTATTAAAAACAATTAACTATGACTTTCAGCTCAATAAACTGCTAATTAACTGCTTATTAACAGTTAAGGTAGTTGTTGGGTTAAGGTATGTACTGTTTAAGTACTAACAAATTGATTATTTCTTTTGTTATTGAAAAAACTCACGTCTGTCTATGGATATCAGGATCACTAGTGTTTAAAAACCCTTTCCAAACTGTAAAGTTTAAAAGAATGCAGTAATTAAATCAGGAATCTGAATTACATGAAATGAATCTACTTTGGTTGCATTTTGTTGCTTGCTTGCAGTGCAGTCACGGCATAAAACTTCACTCAAAAATGACGTTTGTTTGTTCAAACTACTTAAAATGAGCTGAAACAACACATTTCTTGATCATTTTTGGACAACTTAGATGTTTTATGTTCATTCCACTTAAATCTGTAGAAGTAAGTTAATTTATTTCCTTCCTGTTGTCCCAACACAAATCGATTGCATTTTTAACACCGTTTACTATGCGATAGTAATCCCACCAGATGGCGCCAAAGAAAAACAAGACATTACACGGGTCTCGTCCTAACTGGAATGAAAAGCCATGGATCATGAGATACTGTTACAAGCCTCGAAGATCTGGCTGGCATTTGGTGGTTTATTGTAGCTCTGGAGAAAATCACCCAGCGGTTGGCTGCTCTGGTTTCTGTGCATGAATCCCCTGGGTTAGTATGCGGTGGAAATGTCTCATATATGAGAGCATGTGGAGGCAAAAACACACATGAAGCCAGTTCAACGGGCTCCATGAAAAAAACAAGATGGACCATTTCCAGCAGCACTTCCAAAGCAATGTTGTATGGAATGGCAATGGCCTCTCAACAACAACAACAACAACAAAAATAAAGCTGGATTTCTTTTTTTTTTTTGGTGTAAAGATCTGACATGTTTCTCATGCGTTCCTTGAAGGACATGTGAGGGGGACCACGTCACAAAAACACCACAGATGAGATGTTGTGAAGACATGCAGTTGGACATCACAAGTGGGCTCTAAACTTAACAGTGGTCTGAAAATGACGCACACAGACACAAATAAAACTGGATGGTCACATAGTGGGACGACGTTTTTTGGTCATGGAGAATGTGAATTCAGACCACTGGTAAGTCCCGCTGAGGCATTCCAGAAGTGGGCCTTAAAAAAACAACTTTAATTTAGCCTCTGACAGCCACCAACTCCCACTATTAGCGCATGTTGTGTATAGACATAAGTTGTTTTAAATGAAGCACAGGAGGCTGTGTATATTGTACAGTGGGATATTTTAACTATCAGTGTCGGCCTCGAATCACATCCACTTACAAAGTCTCGAAGGACCATCGGCATCAGGTGTAACCTTGAAAAAGCTTGTCGTTAGCATGAATACGCATGGCTGATCATGTATGTTCTCTTAAAGGGATAGTTCATCCAAAAATGAAAATTCTGTCATTTACTCACCCTTGACTTTTTTGTCCAGTAACCATTGACTTCCACAGTGTTTTTTTTTTGTTCTTACTGTGGATATTAATGGTTACCGGTTTCAAAACATCTTGACTTGTGTTCAACAGAAAAATAAATTGGTTTGGAACAAGTGAAGGGTGATTATTTTAGTAAATGATTACATGATGACCATTTTCATTTTTGGGTGAACTATCCCTTTAAAGTAAATAGCAAGATTACCGGCTTGGAACCATTATTATGCTATTTTTAACATGACTTGTGTTTAAAGGAATGGTTTACTCAGAAATGAACAGTTTACCACCATTTACTCAACCTCAGGTGCTTCCAAAATTTAGTATCTTTTTTTTATTTAGGAGATATTTTGAACAGTTAGAAATCGGTAGCCATTAATAATTTAATTTGAATGGTTTAATAATTTAAATTTTTTTATATTATTCAAAATTAACGCGTGTAAATGTTAATGTTAATATGTAAGGTTAATTGAAATAATTTTGACTCCTTCCTCATCATCTTGAAAAACTGAAAATGAATTATTAAAATTAAGACAATCAAATATTAAGTACTAAAAATACTTCTGAAGACTAACTGGAGGAATTTAATCATCTCTGTTTAAAAATAATAACAAAAATAATTAAAGATAATTAAGATTGACATCTTATTAAAATTAATGATTACAATAAAGATAATTAAATATTAAGTAATAAATTCTTCTTAATTTTCAAGAATATATTTTTATGTATTAAAAATGTTAATAATTATCAAAATGTATTAAATATTAGACTAATTAGAACAATTTAAACATCTGTTTCTAAAATAAATAACACATTTAAAGATAATGAAATATTAATTATAATTTACATCTTATAAAAATTAATGATTAAGGGTCATTAACAGGGTGGCTCAGTGGTTAGCACTTTCACCTTACAGCAAGAAGATCGCTGGTTCGAGTCCCGGCTGGACCAGTTGGCATTTTCGTTTGGAGTTTACATGTTCTCCCTGTGTTGGCGTGGGTTTCCTCGGGGTGCTCCGGTTCTCCCCCAGCCCAAAGACATGTACTATACAGTAGGTGAACTGAATAAACTAAATTGGCCGTAGTGTATGTGTACATACACCATATTAAGTGCTTCAACTACTTCTTAATTTTCAAAAATACATATTTTTTATTTATGAAAAATGTAAATAATTATCAAAATGTATTAACTATTAGACTAACAAGAACAATTTAACCATCTCGGTATAAATAAAAAAAAAGGAACAAAAGGTTAAAAAAAACATATATAAAGATAATTAAATATTAATTTGAATTTACATCATTAAAAATAATTGATGTAAACATTTAACTGTTAAAATCATTAACATAAATATTAGCGATGTCAATGGCTACCGATGTCCGACAGTGTTTAAAATAGCTCCAAAACAAAACAAAACAAAATAAAAGATACTATAATGGAGGGAGATAAATCGATAACAATTCTCACTTTTGAGTGAACTATTGCTTTAAAGCCTGGCTGAGAGAAATAATAAAAAGGCTAATATCATGCCTGCAGTTGCACATTACACACTGTAAAACATACATGTTCATTAACAGTTTCCGGATTTTGTGATTCACAAGTGTTTTCCATTTATTTACAGTTGTGAATTGCATTATGGGAGCTTGATCTCTGCCCTGTTGAATTCTAGTTTAACAAAGGGACTTTTATTGACATTTTAGTAGTTTGAAATAATATAATGTTTAAGAAATAATATGTTAGGAAACAAGTCTGTAAAATAATAGAAAATGTACTGCCGGTTTACCACAAGATTTTTGTACTGTAAAATACAACACCCACCCAGACAATATATCACTTTAAACTAGGTCTGCACGATTAATCGAGAAAAGATCGAGACCTCGATTTGACCCTACGCGTGATCCTAATTCAGCTTTTCGACGATTCAGCCAGTCATATTTTCAAGGTCAGGAGACAAACATAAAGGCGGTCGCACAAGTCTTCACACATGAGCTGAAGCACTGTTTGTTTACTACCGAGAGGACGTGCGTGTACACGCCAACGATGTCTACTTTAGTGAACAGAACCTGCACAGGCTGTGAATAACAGCTAATAAAGTTGTGAGTTTGTTGCACAGAGCAATCGTTTTGGAGACACGCAGGAAGTATGATTTCGATGACTGTTTTTTTTTTTTTTCTCAGTGTGACGGCACATCATTTAAATGATCATATCGCATTTTAGACTTATGATTAGCCGACGACAAGCATTTGTTATGTTTTTTTCTTTTATAGCGAAAACAAGTTGTTGTGTATGAAAATAAATGTTTAATAGTGTCAGTATAACTACTCTAGCCTATATAATGTTGAATATAATGCAAAAGGGAATCTGATAATGACAAATGTTTCCGTTTACCAGTGAAAAAAATGATCTAATAATGTCGTCAAAGACAAATGACAAGCATATGTCAGGACATTTAAAGTCTGTTCAAATCTATCATTGCAAATCTATGCAAAATTTAGCATTTTAACCAACAGTAGACTGACACATAAGCCTAATATTATTATTGCTGCTTTACCATATGTTTGAGAAATAATAATAATGGCCTACTCTTATTAACCTTTATCTTACATCTACAGAATCGTGAGAAAATCGTGATCTTTTTAGTGAGAATCAAGAATCGTGCAGCACCACTTTAAACTATTAAAAACATTAATAAAAGTCACTTCTTTAAACTTTTCAATATTAAAAGTTGTTCAAAGAAAGATCAAAGTCCCATAATGCAATTCAAAAGCATAAATAAACGGGGAAAAATCTAAAAAGTAAAAAATGAATCACAAAATATGAAAAACTGCTAATTTACAGATGTTTTTTTACAGTGCTAAAACAGCTTAAAACCTCATCTTATCACATGCATTTAGTTGTACAATTCCTAGTTGTCTGCATGGATGTAAATACCTTCTCGTCAGTCTCTCTCCTGGCTCTCTCCTCCTCTCTCCAGCGTCTCTCCTCCTCCTGTTTGGCTCGCTCTTCTGCCTCGCGCTTGCGGATTTCCTCCAGCTGCTGCTTCCTTCGTCGCTCCTCGTCCTGCAGCTGAGGCGCACAATGCACAATCACAATTACCAAAAACAATTGATCACTGAGAATGAGAGTGAACTGACTGAATTTGCTTTGAATCTAGAAAAAAAGTGCCTAAATCTGTGTTGTTAATGGTTCATAATTTGCAGTTTTATGCTTTAATGTAACTTATATTACCGTTCAAAATCTTGGGGTCAGGTTTTTGTTTTCTTTCTCCAATTATTTTTATTTCAGTACGAGTGCAACAAACTGATTAAAAGTGACAGTAAAGCGATTCAATATTTTAGTAATGATTTTAAACAAACGCTGCTCTTTTGAAATTTCTATTAATTTTCTATTCTGTCCGTTTAGTGGGTAACTCATACGATTTTAAAAAGGAGGCCCGCCCCAAAATTTAATCGTCATTGGGGATGAGCAAATCCTACTAAATTGTATGAATGAGATTGTACAAACTCATTTCATAATTTCAGGAAAAACAATAGATCACAGAGAATGAGATTAGACTGACTAAATTTGTTTGCTTTGAATCTAGAAAATAAAAGTAGTGCTTACAGCTGTGTTTTGTGAATGTTTATAATTTGTGTGCTTTGAACTTACATTACTGTTCAAAAGCTTGGGGTCAGGTTTTTGTTTAACTAGCACATCTGTTAAACACTAATAATAATAGAGCTGCGTGGTATGATCGATATTAAATTAGTTTATTTCATGATAAAGATCTTTCACAATATAGTTTTTTTAATAGTTAGTTAAGGTAGTTATTCCAAATAAATAAAAAAAATGTACAAAAGGGCTTTATATGATAAATAAGCTTGAATATTTAAGAAAAGGTCTTAATCTTATTTGTTTACTTTGTATTTTATTTTTAACCTTAAAAATATATTTAACAAAATATGACTTTAGATGCAAGTCATATTTTAGTTTTAGGTGGACAGACTTTATAATTATTAATAACATTTCTCAAGCAACATCTTCTCATAGGTATAAAATATAATAATGATATTTCCTAAGATTTATATAGCGCTTTTTCTAGACACTCAAAGCGTTTATCTCCTATTTCGAAGACCATCCTGGGATTTTTAACGACCACAGAGAGTCAGGACGTCAGTTTAACGTCTCATCCGAAAGACAGCGTTCACTGAGCAACCTAGCTTTCCCATGTGGTCTCCCATCCAGGTACTGACTAGGCGCAGCCCTGCTTAGCTTCAGTGGGCAACCAAGTAACAGGGAAATAAAACTTAATAAATATAAAAATATAATTAAGGAAACACTAAGGAAATATCATTCTGTTTTTTCCTACAAAATACAATTCTTGCATAAATATTGAAACCAAGAGATTTATGTTAGTTGGCCACACCCACTTATTAACATGTTACAGTATACAAGCAATAACGTTAGAATAATAAAATAATCATTCTAATAATAAAATTTGAATAAAATTGTTTTACTGTTCACATTTCATCCTGCAGTAATGATAAATATCATTATACCGACCAGCCCTAGATACAAATTTGACATGTTTTTAGAACTGCAAATTCGCAACTGAATGTCCCTGAAGAATCATGTGACACTGAAGCCTGAAGTGACGATTGTTAAAAAATATTGACTTAAAAAATAACTAAACCACTGATATATTTTATCACAGATACACTAGGAAAAACTTTTATTTCTTGTTCAAACTTCTTATTTAAAATGAGTTGAAAACAGTTCTTAATTTTTTTTGAGGACAATTATTTGTTTTATGTTCAATCCACTTAAATTTGTAAAACTATTATGTTAACTTAATCAATTTGTGTTGGGACAACATGGAGTTATTGTGTGGATTGTTCATTTTTTAGTGTATTTATTTTTAAAAATGTATTGGAATAAAAAAGTTATTTTAAAATGCTATAACATTACTGTATTTTTTCTTAAATTACTGATATTTTTTAAGCAAAATACACAAAGCTTTGTTGAGAATACAAATCTTAGGCATGAAATGTTTAAGAAAAAAATTATTCCTACTGACCCCAATCTTTTGAATGGTCGTTCTGAATTTGTTAATCAATATTTAAACCTAAAAAAGTGATAAAAAAAACCCCAGAGCATTAAACAAAATAAAATTTGTTAAAAAGTGAACTAAAAAAACAGAACGATAAACAAAATAAAATTGATTATGATGAAAAAAAATAACAGCAAAATATAAGAGTAATCTAAATCAGTGTTTCTCAACCACGTTCCTGGAGGACCACCAGCTCTGCACATTATCCATGGCTGTTTCTCAATATGCGTTCTTCAATGGTCTTGCGTCCTCGTTTAACGTCATCATCAACAGCCAAAGTTCAGTTTCAAAACTCAAGACCGCAAGAGCAGAGGATGCATGAAAGTTCCCAGGTGTTTTCTTGGTATCGAGGACGCACCAATGCAGACTTGAGCACTGAACTCGCTTTAGAAGTCCCAGAAGTCATTGCGACTGCAGGTGGGAAGCGCAGCATTTTATATAGCCTTATTATTAAAGTTCAGAGATATAACTTACCTGTGTCAGGAGTTTTCCTAAATGAGACTGTGAAAGTAAACATTACCATGAAAATCTTAAAGGCATGAACACATTAAAGGAGTTTATTTGCTGAAATTTGTACCAAAATCTGTTTTATTTGTGTTGTGTGACGTATATTTGTAAAGTCTTTATGCAGTGTATATATTGGAAGAAAGCAGCATCTCATTTCTCACAGGACGCATTCTGTGTTCTCACAGTGTCCTGAGTTCCTTCTTCTGAGTTGACCTGGCAAGACCGGTCTGCACAAGAACGCAAGTCCATTCTCTGCGTTCTTGGAATTGAGAAACAGTCCATGTCTCCCCTTAACCAAACTCACCTGATTCAGATACTCAGCTCATCAGCAGAGACTAAAAGACCAGTAATGTGTATGACAGACAAAGTGAACATCCAAAATACACAGTGTTGGCGGTCCTCCTGGAATGTGGTTGAGAAACACTGATTTAAATGACACATTGTATTCATTAACATGTAATTTAAAGCCTAGCCTGCTGTGGTAATGTATAAAAATAGAACCATATAGAAAGTAACCAGCACATTTATCACCATTACATTTGTGAGAATGCCCTCAGTGATGAGAGGCTTCATGCACCCACGCATAGACACATGCACTTACACGTTTGCATGCAAAACAACGTACAGATGGCATTGCAATGCTTCTTCACACCTACATAAAGTTATTCAAAAAGGGAATCCAAACACTTCCATCAAAACAATACAATGGTTATCGACAGGTAAGAAAATACAAATCACTGGTCATACACCTGATCCTTCCAAAACCAGAAGGACGCAGACATAAACAAACACACGACCAATCAGGAAAAGAGAAAGAGGAAACCCAGAGCAGAAAAAACAAATGCGAAAGTAAATGAGCGGCAAAGCACCAGGGTCAAGACAGACTTACATACAGTGGTGATGAGTGAAGTGGATGAAGAAACGACAGGAATGGAGATTACAGCACATGGTAATGAAGCCCACATGCAAGCGGAAGAGAGAGAGGCCAGGCTGGAGGAAAACATGCACCAACCGGGCCCTCGTGATGATACTGCACTGAAACAACAGCTGCCCAAACCAGCAGAGCTTCATCAGGCTCTCCAACAGGAAGAAAGAGCGTCCAAAGCTTTCTTTGAGATGAATTTGGGAACTCTCTAGCTAGGTACATTTGAACGTTTATGTTAGGCCTATAGCGCACACTGCTCACTTAGAGAAATAGATCACTGTCCTGTGCATGTTTGAACCTGAAGTGTGTCTTTTTGGGTGTCAATGGTAAACTATGCACACATCTAAATTATTTTAATTAAAACGTTGTTGAATGTGTACACATAGACATCACCTATATACTATATAACTGTAGGATAACTAAATTAATTTAATAATTAAAACGTTGTTGAAT
>CAIGQQ010026964.1:2511222-2546066 GCA_903798035.1 Danio albolineatus | reverse complement strand
AACTGTAGGATAACTAAATTAATTTAATAATTAAAACGTTGTTGAATGTGTACTCATAGACATCATCTATATACTATATAACTGTAGGATAACTATGTTTATATATAATAACTTTAACTGTTAAAAGCCAATAATTACTAGTTAAAGTTATTAGTAATTAATAAAGTTATGGCGATCTATGACCCGAGCTTTTCTGATTTTGAAACAATAATTTAAAACAATAATTATACAAATAAGTATGACGTGAATATTTCCAATTATCCTAATAATTAGGTCAAAGATTTTAATCATTAAAATAATTGTAAACATTTAAAACAACATGGGATGAGTACTTTAAGCAGTTGATATTTGATTATCTTTATTTTAATCGTTTCAACTAAGGGACGAGTCTACATTATTTCTATGAACCTAATATTTAAACATGCTAATTTTAAATTATTACACACATTTAAATTTTTCTGCAGGTTTCAGCAAGTTAAATTTAAGGCTTAAAACCATTATGAATGAAATTTTAGACTCATAAAGGGTTAAACGCAAAGGAATTTATCATATGGCCCAGATAGAAAAGATTGTTATTTGCCCTATCAAATAATAAAATAAATAAAATAATAATACAATAATAATTTAATAACAACAATATACAAAATGATTTAAATATTGTGTACAAACAAGCAAGCTCTAGTTGTAAACTTTACCTTTTTTTTTTTTTTTACATCAAATTTTTTTAAACGTAAAATAAAACAAATCAGCAAATGTTTTAATAAACTAAAATTTTATAATAAACTAAATCTAAGGACAATAATCTGTCCAGGCAAGTGTCCCCAGCAGTAAAAACATGGAGCACTTTTAAACAAACGTTATTGTAAGGAAAATAATTAAACCATTATGATAAGTTTAAAGTTTTAATAACTGTTGGTAATTATATGGGTGTTTATGGCCAAACAAAAGAAAATTAAGACCTGTTAGAAAAAGATTGAAGACCTAACACAATATTTCAGTAAATGTAAGACTTTTTAAGGCCTAAAATTTTGATTTTGAGATTTAAGACATTTGAAGACTTTTTAAGACCCCTTAGATACCCTAAAATGACTATCCATTCAGAGTATTGACCTTCATTAACCAATTTGGGGCAGGTACTATTGGTTTGCCTGCCCAGTTGAACACAAAAATAAGTTCTGAAAAGAATATCATTTGACAGGCTCAGAAATGACACACTTTAGCTTAAATATTATTTTGATCATCCATTGGGCTACAGCAGCAGTTTTCCAGTGGAGCACAATGAACATCCCAGGATGGAGTCTCTGTGACGGCTTGAAAAGTGGTACATCTCTCTCTAAATACAGGCCGAATGAAAGGGGGAGGCAGTGAGCAAGAGGAGACACAGGTGGAGCCGAAACAGGAAGAGGTAAGAGAGCGTAAAGAACATACCAAGTCTAGTACAGAGATTGCTGGAACAGCAGTCTGCTGCAGGAGAAACAAAAAACATACAGAGCAACCAAAGGGGTGGGAGAGAGAGAATAAATCAAGTAGTAAGAAATAAAGAAAAGGAGGGCTTTTTTTGGGGTGCTTTTCCATTGCGTGGTATGACTTGGCACAACTTGGCTTGCTTTTCAACTACACTACAGTATAGGTCTTCATTATCGTACCCCATCTACAGCTGGGATTTTATAGTAAACACAATGCAAATAAATTAATATCACCCCAATTAAGCTCATGGTGGATCTGCTCCTCATCTACCAATCAAACATATGCTTGAACTGTACATCCTTTAGTGACGATACAGATATTTTTAGGTGCCTCGTTCAGTGATCTTTCAGTGGCTGGGCTTAAATAGAGTCGTTTGTGTTGCAAATTCAGTAGTTATGTTTCTATGCAAATATGGGAAATAGATTTATACAAAAAGAAAAAAATTCCATCCAATGAGCCAAATCGTCACTTGCTGATAACCTGGTGCCAAATATATCACCACGAAAAATAGAAATTTGCTGCAGTTGGAGAAGCTAAAGTGGGCCTTTATACTTACATAATAAGTTACTTGAGCTTCAGATGATGAAACGAAATGAACGTGTGGTGGCTTTTGGAGACTTAATGCTCAAGATAGTTCTGGAGGTAATGATACTGGACCACTTTGATGACAGACTTTGGCTGAGGGATTTTTTTTAAACAAATGACCCAAACAACATTTAAGATGTTTGACAATGTGGCCATTCCTCTGGTTTGTCCATTAATATCAGACCACTTTTTTATTCACATGTTCTGTTAAAACCAAATTACGTGACTTTTTTTGATGCAAACACTTTCTATTTTTTCAGTAAATGCGTTTCCATGCATTATTTTATGATCAAATTAAACATTTATCATACTCATTATGCACACAAGCTTTGCATTTGCATAATGAATATTCAAATTATATGCATATCTTGGCATTTCCATTAAGATATTTCCTGCTATAAAAATCGGTGTCTGGAAACATAGCTGATGGCGTAGGTAGTAACGATTGCTTTAAAGGCAATCAATGATTTAGAGTGTTCATCAGTTTGGCTCCCTTGAACCTTCAGCCAACGTGGCACTAAAAAAAAAAGTACCATGGTCCGGGTACTGTACACAGTGGAAATTAACCCCCAAAAGTGAGCCGAACCAACCTGTACCAATCCATACCATGCAGTGGAAAAGCGCCATTATAAAAGATAAACGTAAAAAATCTAATAAAGAACTGGCGCAGTGGGCCGGGACGCAGTGATGTGCTGCCAGGAACATTCCAGGGCAGTATGGGTCTGATTATCGCCAGCGGTTCACTTCCCTTCCACAAACACTGCAGCTGGTGAGGAATTTTTCCCATCATTCCACGTCCCCCCCACTGAAACAATGGCAATATTTCCCTTCAAACACACATGAGCTTCCCTTAGACGGCTCGACCTGCCGACTCCTCATAGATGGAGTGCTATAAAGGCAGCTTCCAGCAGTGAGCGACACACAGCTGACTCTCAGGTGGAAGTGATGTTACGGCAGGTGTTGCAGAAAACAACGTTAGTGGACTTCTGAGGGCTGACCTTTGTGTGTCTCAGAGACTTAGAAAGCAAAAAAAAGGAGGCATTTGGAAATGCAGCACACATGCCAGCCCACCATGAAATCGAGAGACTGAATTATTTTCACTATTTTGACATTAAAGGATGATTATAGGTTGTTTTCTAGACACTACTTAAGATGTTAGTTATTAGTAAGCATTATTTATATATACACAATCCATAATACTATATTTGTGTGCATGTAAATGGATGTATGGCTGTTTGTCTTTATATATATATATACACAGTTGAAGTCAGAATTATTAGCCCTCCTGAGTTATTAGCCCCCCTGTATATACTGTTTAACAGAAAGATTTTTTTTTGAACACTTTTATAAACATAATAATTTCTAATAACTGATTTCACTACATTTGCCATGATGGCCGTACATAATATTTAACTAGATATTTTTCAAGATACTAATATTTGGCTTTAAATGCTTAACCGGGTTAATTAGGTTAACAAGGCAAGATAGCACAGAATTCAACGCTACGGATTTTTCAACTGGACCGATCGGGCCAGTGGTTCAGATTTTTACTTGCCCTGCCAAAATTTTCACTGGCCCCACCAAAAAACAAAGTTAATAGCTATCTCTAAGCCACATATTTTAAATAATGTGTCAAAAATAATGTCTGTAATCTAAAATTTGAATATTTAAAAAATGAAATAAATATATAATGAGCAAAATTCAATCATACGCAAACAAAAAGAGCAATATGGAAAATGTCCAGTCATTTTATTGCAGTTCTAAATTATTTAACAAAAGGACTTGCCAAACTGACGTCTAACTATGCAAAACATCACTTCATTTTTTCGTTGTGTTATACGCAGGCAAACGTCTGCTTCCAAGACGTTAGAAACAGACGTTTTCTTTTAGCCTCATAATTTGATGTACTGTAACCACCTCTTCGCTGTACTGGTTGTTACCAGGTTATGAAAAAAAATAATGTGCTCACAACATCCAATCACAGAAGAGGAACCGAAAAGCTTCATTACGACATCACAGAAAAGGTACAATAGCATTAAAAGGCTTAGAATCGAGAAACAGTTTGTGCTTTTAAGACTGTATTTGACCGCAATTGACAAATAGTCGTGGACAAATTAAACTTTAGTGACAAGGCAGCATTGGCCTGATCGGGCCAGTAACAATCCTGTCTACAGTGCCAAGCATCTTGTACACTTCCCAAGGCCATCAGGCAGTCCTTATTGTTGAGCCCTGTAGGGTAATCAGGCAAGTCATTGTATAATAATAGTTTTTGTATACAATAGAGAAAAAAATTCTTAAGGTGGCTAATAAAATTGACCTTAAAATGTTTTTTATAAAATAAAAAAAGACTTTTATTCTAGCTAAAATAAAATGAGTAACACTTTCTCCAGAAGAAAAAAATCATCATAAATACTGTGAAAAATTCCTTGCTCTATTAAACATCATTTGGGACATATTTGAAAAAGGAGGAGATTTTTTTTTAATAATAAATAAAATTTAATAATTTAATTTTTTTTCAAATAAAAAAAAAATATTTAAAAAAAATCACAGGAGGGCTAGTAATTCTGACTTCAAATGTATATGTTTATTTAATCCTAAATTTCGTGTCTTATTGAACTGACAAGTCAATTCATTTGATCCAATGATCTAATTCAAGTATTATATTTTACAATAAGTATTTCTTTGACAACTCTAATAATTAAAGTTTTTTGTTTGTTTGTTTTTTAAAGAAAATAAGGGATGAGTATTTTAATTATCTTAACATTTTATTATTCTGGTTATTTTAATTAATAATTAATATATCATTTAATTCAAGTAATGAACTATTAGTGCATTTAATTAAACTATTAGTGCATTTCCAATGTTTCTAAATGATGCTACTGTACATGGTTGGTTAGCCAAGGTCAGAAACGATTCTGTCTCTGTAAAGTAAACAAGTCTCAGATTTTGAATGAAAGATGAGATCAGGAGAGATGTACTGATCTGGAAGGGCAGGCTGATGCTGGTGCAAGCAGTGGTATGGTGTCCAGTGCTTGGCATCCAAAAGCCCTGCTTCTCCCCTCCGTCAGTGCAGCTTATATAGATATATATCAGCAGTGCAGCATGGAAAAGCAATGACATAGGCATGTTGCAGGAGCACATGGCAAAACAATCATTATAACAGCCGAGACTAAAGCATCGCGCAGGGAATCCCGGGTTAGTGTTTCCATCACAAGTCGGTCCTGCTGTTCACTGTGAATTAAAGACTATGAACATACAGAAACCTCAACTGTAAACAGCACTGCAGAGCCGCATAACCAAAAGATTAAGCCTTGCAGAAATGGGAAAACACATGTACTCGAGCAGGACTCTTTTTCTGTTGTTCAATCTTCTGTACAAGCATCAGTAAAAAGGTATAATGTGAAACCATTAGCTAGCACTTGAAATATAAAGCTAAAGCAACAGTGATGTGATGCATTCTTTACAAGGCATGCTACTAAATACATTTGGGTTCCACTTTATATTAAGTGTCCTTAACTACTATGTACTTGCATCAAAAAATAAATACAATGTACTTACTGTGTTCATAATGTATTTGAAAACACTTGTGGTGATCTTGAGTTGAGATAGGAGTAGGGTTAAGGACAGGTTTGGTGGTATCGGTAGGTTGGGTTAAGGTGGAAGGGATGGTGTATTTTCAAATGTAATTACAGAAGTTAATTACAGGTGTATTTACATACAGGTATTTAATCAAGCTTAAGTATAATGTAAAAACATGTATTTACTGTATACAATAAGTACATTGCAACAAATTATTAATTTTGGTGTAAGTACATATTAGTTAAGGCCACTTAATATAAAGTGGGACCTAAATTTGTGACTATTAGTTTCACAAGCATCAAGTGAAAACTCAGCTTTGCCAGAATAGAAATTAAAGGCATATTAAAATCTACTGAATTTCGTTTTATGCTGAACTTTAAAAATTTTATTTAAAAATCCTTTTTTTCCCCTCTCATAATCTTTATTTGGTGTTTATAACATTAGAAATTCCATTTTTTTTTCTAGATATTTCCAATTATCCATGACCAAGAGATCATATTTTTTAATCAAAGCAAGATGATTATATCTACTGTATGCATAACTGCAAAATTTTTAATTTATATATTTCCAATTTTTAAAAAAAAGATTTCATATATTTCTTAAATTTGTCCAATTCAATACTAATTAGCTCTATATAATATAACTTCAACTAGAGCTAAGATTGTCTGAAAATCTGAAATCTGTTTTAATTACTCTTGTTGTTCCAATCCCAAGAGCTTCGTTCATCTTCAGGACACAAATTAAGAAAAAAAAAAAAGAGCTCTCTGATTCACCTTGGTCCTGAGATGCTCAAAGTCCAGAAAAGGAAACAAAAACACTGTCAAAACAGTCCACGTGACATCAGTGGTTCTGCTATAATCATATACAGTAAACCACAATGAAAACCTTTTGTGCACAAAAACAACTGTAAAAATCTGAAAAACTGAAGTCACATGGAATGTTTTGACAATATTTGGTTCCTTTTCTCAACTTTGAATATCTATGGAGGATGAGAGAGCTCCAGGATTTCATCTAAAACATCTTAATTCGGGTTTCGAAGGTGAACAAAAGCCTCAGGGAATTGGAACGACACAAGAATGGGTAATTAATTACAGAATCTTAACTTTTGGGAGAACTAACCCAGGATCTGTACCTTAACCAAGATTTAATCAACAGCTAATCATTGGTTTCAATGAATAATCTTTAGATGGACACACCTTGAGATAAACTGCTCATAATATGACCAGCAAATTACATTAACCCAGCAATCATGTCAGTCAGATTTCATTTTAACTCTTAATATCCACACATTACACATCTCATTTCCTAAGTCAGCTTACCCGTGCTCTCTTCTCAGCCTCCAGTCTCTGCATGATGAGCGTGGTGTCCACATCTTCGTCGTCCTCCTCATCCTCGTCCTCCTCGTTCTGCTTGGATTCCTGCAGTCTCTTCTGGAACTGCCACTCCAGCATGAGTTTGCGCAGGCGGTCGTTGTCCTCGGCTGTGCGCTCGGGTTTGGCCTGCAGCTCCTGGATCTCCTTGTCCAGAAGGTCAACGATGTGAAGCTGCTGCTGCTTCTCCAGTTTCTCCCGGGCATCCCTCTTCCAGGGGTCGGGTGACAGGCTGTCGCTGGCCGATAACTCCTCCTTGCTGATGGTGATGTACTGTAGGTCGCGTCTCTCGATGGTGCGGGGCTGCTGCTGTGGCAGGAGGTCCCGGATAACGGTGTCTTGCGGAGGCTGGCGAGGAAGGCTGGAGAGTTTATCGGGTCGAGTCGGTTGTGGAGGGGGAGGTTGTTGGACTGGAGGAAGGTATGATTGTGGAACTGTCATGGGTGGCATTTGTGGAGATGGTGGCACCGGGCCATGCTGGTTATTGTGTAAAACTGGACCAGAAACAGAAGGGTTTCGGATTTGCACCAATTTCCTCTCCTGGTCTCGTCTCTTCCTCTCTCGCTCTTCTTCAAGGCGGGCTTTTTCCTTCTCGTACCAGCGCTGTTGGTCTTCGCGTTTCTTGCGGTCGGCTGCAGCCTGCTGCTGCTGTTGTTGTGTAGCTGAAGGTGGCGGTGGAAGCGGCAGGTCGGTTTGTGGCTCATAATCATAGTGTGCTGGTGGAGGAGGTGGAGGTGGAGGAAGGTCTGAACGGGAGGGTTGTGAGACGGGGCCGGAATGGGGTGCAAGCGGGGTCTTCCAGCGGCCTGGGCCACTCTTGTGGTTGCCCTGGTTCCTGGAGCCAGAGGATGAAGAAAAGTTGAGGTGCTCTTGGCTGGAGGTGCTGGACTCCACTGAGGAAGACACCTGGTGGTTCCAGTGTTCTCCAACACCGCGCTGGTACTCTGCTTCACGCTGCTGCTGCTGCTGCTGGAGGAGCATTAGGTCTTCCTGGCGCAAACGTTCACCTGGGTATCCGCCCGGCATGTCACACAGCTCCTCCTGAGAGCGTGCCACCCGCTAACAGGGAACAATGACAGATAGAAGGGAGTTATTTCTCATATTTGTGCAAAATATATAACAAATGCCCCTCAAATCGATGAAAATGATGATATATCTTTGTTTAAAAATAAAGTCATAAGATCAAATATAGACAAGACACAATGACACAGACAGAAGTGAGTTATTTCTCATTATATTAGTGCAAAAATATAATAAATGCTGCTCAAAGTGATGAAAAGCATAATAAATCAGGTTTAAATGTGGTTTTGGGGAAAAATAAAAGCATAAGATCAAATGTTGACTACGTAGGAATTACTTTTAAGCAAAACAAGCAACATTTAAATTAAACACATTTAATAGACAATGCATTATGGAAAAAACTATTTTAAAAATGCTTTTCTTTTTTCTTTTTCTTTTCCAAAATCCGCACCCTGACCAGACAATGCTGTGTATGCATATTAAAATTTTAATTAAATCAAATGAAAATAGGTCAAATAATTGAAACTCATAAACAGCTTTTTTAAAAGCGTGGGGTCACAATATTTATGAATTGTTTTGGGGGAAAAAAAGTCTTTTGCAAAGCTTATATTTGTTTGACCAAATTCCTTTAAAAAGTCATTTTTTAAGTAGTATTACAATGTAAACTGTTTTCTGTCAAGTGTCAAAGCTAAATTGTCATCATTAATAATTAAGTGGATTTTAACAATATTTGCAATTAAACCTTTTGTTTTCACTGACACTTTTTAGCATCTAAATAACAGTGTTAATATATTATTTAAATAAATAAAATACAAACTTATTAACAGTAGTGTGCATTTTAACAATGTAAGATAATATGCATCATTTTATCCAAAATAATAAAACAAATAAATAACTTTATAGCAAAATAATAATCATTTTATATAATATACATATTATATAATATACATATTATAATAAAGTAGAATTATCTGCACAGTACTATAGTTTGATAAACGCTGTGTGCTTTCCACAATACGACTGTGGCATCAGAATACCATACAGCACTTGTATGCATTCAATTCCTAAAAAGGCCAACCTGCATAGCCATGCTGTTGTTGGAGTGGTTATCCATAGGGGGAAGAGGCTCTGGTTCGTTGTTTTGCCAGGGCTGGCCAGGGCCCATCCTGTCCTGAGATTTGGAGGCCGGGAAAGTGAAGTATTCCCTCGGGTATGTCTGCGTGGGGATGGGATACGCCTCTGGACGGGGCGGAGAGGGCTCCTCCTGTGGGACAAACAGAGTATTGACTGATTAGACAGATGCTTTTTAAAGTCTACATTTATTCAGATGTGATGGAGACAAGAAAAATTCTAACGAAAATATAAAGATATGTCAAAAATGAACATATAAAGGGGATCAAAATAATGTATCAATGTTGTCCTTTCAATGTTGTAATTTCAAGAGGAGCATGTGCTTATGATTGCTCATGGCTGGTTCTGCATTAGCCAATTTATGATTCACTAATCACACGATTCCCTAAGTCACCATAAATACCCTAAGTTCCATACCACAGCCAACTTTGTTTTGAAGAATCCCCCCTTCCATCACTAGCCCTCCTCCTTTCCTAAATGGGCAGCACAGTGGCCCAGTGATTAACCCTGTTTCCTCACTGCAAGAACGTCACTGGTTCTAGTCCTTACCAAACAGGTCAATGTTTCTGTGCTGAGTTTACATGTTCTCCCCGTGCTCACAAGGGTTGCCCCCGGGTTCCCCGATTTTCTCTCACCATCCAAAAACATGCAGATTTAAGTTAATTGACTAATCCAAATCAGCACCATAGACGTGCTCCTAGTAAGTAGTTATCTCTTCATAACAATACCTCATTGTTCATTAACTACTACAGCAGGGGAGTTCTCAAGATCTACCTGAGCTCAAACTCCCCTCTCGCCCTGCAAACAGGAGGGAGCCCTGGCCTCGAGGATCTTACGAGCTTGGGGCTCTCTCCCGAAACAACATGCCAAATACAATTTATAATCAATCATTGAAAAGAAATGATTAACATAGAAACAGCAAAACAGTATCATAATAAATAGAAGTATTGTTAAAAATCACTTTTTTTTCTGTCACATGCAGTTAACCATTTATGTGCCGTGGCTAAAGGATGCGTTTCAATCCAGCTACCACCACAAGTATATTTCAAACTTGTGGGAAGCACTGAACACCCCTGAGTATGTTTAGTTTGAGACAACTTTAATACAGTTTTGACCCACTTCAAATGATGACCAGTGTAGATATTTTAACCAATTCCATATGCAAAATGCACTTTTGACGATTTTGTTCATCTAAATATTTGACATTTTGCTATTTGTCTTGGGAATTAGAATAGTTTGTGTATCTTTAGCATAATTAGTTAAAGATTGGGTGTTATACACTAAAGATTTCGAGTTTATTTTATTTTATTTTTTTCTGTGTCATTAGTTTAGAGGTCAACTTTAAGGATTATTTTGTTATTTCCATTTCGTTTTCAAATTTTTTCGTTAGTTTAGCGCAGTAAATAGAACCTTTTATTATTCATCATTTGCATTTCTTTCTCAAGTTGATTAAAGACTGCACAAACTCAACATTTTGTTTTCATTATTGATTGGTCTCACACAGTATTCATTCACAAATAATGTAAAGATATCATCCCTTTTAAACATCAAACGTGTACCGTATCAATACAATACAGTTTGACAAATATTTTACCCAATGATCAATAAACAGACCTTATTCAGTATGTACACTTCCAATAAAACGCTATCAAATGTCCTGGAAAACTAAACTAATTTCAATCAATTTAAAAGTTATAACCTGATAATGATAAACTAAGAGGAACGAAGCCAGGAGCACAAACTTCAGCAGTCATTGGAATTGGAGATAATTAGTGTCACTTTTCGCCAGAATGTCTTCTTAACCTCACATTACCATATGTGATGAAAGAATGTTTCCTCTCTCATGTTTTAACATTTAAATTAAAGATCTGGTTTGTTTGGATTAACCCTGTTTAACTTTTTCAGTGCTGCCGAGGCTGTTTGACAGTCTCTTTTGTTCTGTAGTCAGTGTATTATCATTGGTTATAGATCAGAGCAATGTAAATCAAAGGGTGATTACACAATCAGTTAGTGCTTATGGATCTAATTAGAATTAATTACACCAAGAACACAACAAACGCTCATGAATCAGGTTTCTATTAGGGTTCTATAAGACTGTGGTTTCAGAGACCAAATTAAATACAAGTTCTGGTGAGTGTTTAGATTTGAGAGACTATAGTGATTTGATTAAAACCACAAGAGACTTCACATGAAGACGACTACCAAATTACAAGACATGAAAACGCAACTTTCAGCGTTAACTTTTTTTAAGGGCTTACTGTATGTGTGTAAAAGACACTACTGACTTTTCTACATATTTCAGAGGCTTTATAAAATACTTTGGATGCTTTAGCAATGAGTCGTTTTTCCATGTAATTGAGTGGCGTGACAAAACACCACGATTCACTTTCAGTTTGCTTCAAAAGGTTTCACTGCAATTAATTTAAGCCAGTTAACAGAGTTCCCAAACATCTAGGGTAGTGTTTTTACCTATTTTCTTGTAGCAGAATCATTTTCTATTCGAACCAATTTATTGAATAAATGTGCAGTATGCAAGTTTGACTGCCCGGTGGTTGAACTAGGTACTGCACTCCTGGTTCAAAACACATTTTCATTCAGCCCATCCTTTGACAACTCTACACATGCACAGGTTGCCAAATGGACGACAACAACAACAACAGGAGCGTGCCTGACTATCAAAGCTAAAGGCTGATGTAAACTGTGAAATACTCTAAATAAAAGCAACGGCACACAATAAAAGGAATATTTTCTATATTAATAGGTTTTTGTCCTAAACAACACCTGACATTTAAATTTTAGAAACAGCTTCTATTTCTCGCTGAACAACAGAAAACTATGACAATGATCCCCTTCAGGTACACCTCATGTGCTTTTTTCAATGTTAAATGCTAAAAATGTGAGTTTGAATGCTATTTTACATGACATTTATTGCCATAATACTGAAAGCAGCAGCAGACAGTTCACCTCAGATCTTAAAAATAAAATAAACTGTTTAAAGCTGAACTTTAGAACTGTGACTCAATGCAAACCAACGTATATCAGTGATTCAGCAAGTACTTTACATTTAATATTGTTAAAGAGGTTTAATGTGTATTAATTAGATTATAAACCTTACTATTTCATTGGAGTGCAAAATGCTCAACTCATGAGCTAATGAGACCTTCAGCATACATGTGCAACATTCATCTGTGAGGTGCCAATGATAGTGTCTACTCACATCAGGGCAGAGGTTACCCGTTGAGACCGAAGTAATCTTTCCTGGGGCTCCGGGATAAACAGGTTTCCCACCTGGACTCTGTGCCTGGTCTATGGGGTAAAATGGAAATGTTATTGGCACGACACAAATTAGCAAAAGTTGTTGTTTTTCAATTACATTAAAAAATGCCCAATGGAAGCCAACATTTTACATAAATTTGGAAAATTTGCATAAAAGAATGTATGCGCACAACTTAGTAGGACAAACTTTTTATCCAATAAGAAAAAAAAGATGTGCATTAACTACAATGGAATCATATTTACTGAATAATTTCCAAAAAAATAAGTAATTTGATTTTGTTTAAAAAGGTGCACACATTTTAGACAGCGCAATGGCAATCTGCTTTAGTGTCAGAACTGGGGTTTGATTGGACAGCATTAATGGACGAAATAATGGAGTGACCACATTGCACAATATCTGAAATGTTGTTTTGGTCATTATAAAATCCCTCAGTTCAAGTCCATCACCAAACTGTTTCACCACTTGTTTCGCAGATGCTGCCCAAAACCAGCGTCTGCACTCCCAAAAAGCCATTACACACCTGTTGCATTTTATTTTTTGAAGGTGATGGCAGGTTTGATTCAGTTATAATGTACTGGCAAAGCGGCTCATTTGAAATATATGAGTGCTGTTACCAAAACCTTGGTTGCACTCCAAAAAAAGTTAACCCTAAACACTGAAAAGACCGGTCCTATAGTCTGGTTTTAAGCAATCTTTGGTACAGTTTTATTAACATATGAACACAAAATAAACTAAAAACATCTACAAACTCCAGCAATCTACCTCAGCAAATTCCATTTTGCTTTGTGATATTTACCGCCAGTTTATCAGAAAGTGACGATTTGGTTCTCTCTGACTCATTGGATGGAAACTGTGCACTAATAGCAAATGTCATAATGACATAATCCAATCGGAAACATAGTTACTAAAAAAAAAAAAGTCAAAAGGCACACTTACTGGCCACATTTGGGCTGGAGCGATGGTCTGCTCGGTTCTTCAACAACCTGTCCTCCTTCTTTGGTTCGGGATAGGTGTCCCACGTGCCCTGTGGGCTCTCAGGTGAGCCATTCTGCACAGAGTTGTTGTAGAGCTCAAAGCCCTCACTTTTTGGTCTCAACTTTCCTTTGTCTCCACGACCACGGTCCGACGCTGCACAGATGAAGGAGAGAAATCCTATCAATATTAACCTGACACTCTCTGTATAAGATGGGAATTTTCACAATTTCCCACAATCCACCAAATCAAAAACACTACCAGACACGTGTTGGAAGCATTTCAGGAGTTTACACTTAGCTAAGGATTAAGAAGTTGGAGCAAGTTTGGTAGGATGTCCCAGGAGAAAGCCCTGAGCTTGGAAGATCATCAAACCTGGGGCTTCCTTCTATTTCATCGGGTGAGAGGGGAGTCTGAGCTCAGGTAGCTCTCGAGAGCTCCCCCCTTTTAAGTTAAGAAAGAGAGGAAGGAATAGGGGTGGATGGGGGATTCTTTAAGACAAAGACAGCTAAGGTAAGGAAATCTGGCTATTTATGTGTTTTTAATTTATCTCATTGTTGTATCATGTGACTGCCAATGCGGGACTGCCGCGGTGAATCATAAGGACAGGATCTGCTCAAAATCAGTTTATATATAAACTTCACTTCAATTTAATGCAACTTAAAATATTTTGTGTGAGCCTGGGATTCCTGCCAGCGCAAGATTCTCCACATCTCGCATATAACGCAGACTGTGTAGGGTCCCTTATGTTTTGCATAATCAAAACAGCACAAGTGCCATGTCTTATAGCCCTAGTATGGTTTCATTTACATCAAAAACTCACATTATGTTATTTATTTATTTACTTATTTAATTTTATTTTTACAAGTATACAATCAAGGTCAACTTTGTTTGCATAGCACCTAAACAACATGAATGTTGAGCAAAGTGCTTCACAGACATGGCAAAATAAACAATTAGAGAAAAAACAGTATAAGATTCAATCAATTTAAATATAACAATTTAACATAAACATTTTTACAGGCATAAATCCTAAAATTGTTTTTATAAATAAGCCAAAGAGAAGAGGTAGTTTTTGATTAAATGAAATGATCCTTTTAAAACATTTAAACTACACTGTAAAAAAATAAGTTAAAGCAACATAAAAATGTTTGTTGTCTTGACTTTTTTTTCAAAGAGGTAATGATTCACACTCATCAAATAATTGCTTCGTGTTGTTTTTATTTTTACATTCTCTGGGTGACTCAATGACACAAACGTTTCAGCACAATGCCTTCTTTGAATGAAAGTATTGACAAGATTAACGCACAAAAAGTGCGCACGGCAAATTTCATTACTTTTGTCTTGACTTTTTGTCATTAAATCTTCTACAGTGTACCCATCAAAATCCTATGAAAGAATTTAGTAAGCAAGTCACCTTTAAAAATGTCCACAACATTCCTTTCTTCAAACATTTTTCTAAAATAAAGTTGACAATGTCTAAAATGCTCTGGCTTTCACTGTTGAAAATGGCAAGTTTGGAAAGCTGTTTTTGTTAAATAAAAGTGAAACTGAAACTGCATCCAGCACAATGAACGATTTTGTCATTAACGGTGAAAACAATGGGCTATTCTTTTAGTTTTTGGTCACACAGAAAGGAATGAGACACCTGTGAATATTTCACTTTTACTTAACAGAGAGAGAGAGAGAGAACAGGATGCCTTTCGAGGTGCAGTTTTGTCATGTAGTTCTTATTTAAAATGTGTTTTTAGTTTATGTTTTGATTATATAATAAAAAAATAATTTTTATATGGAATTTAATTGGTATTAGTGTTTATATTAGTCAATAAATCAAACTGAATAATCTATTTATTTGGTTAACAAGCATGAGTTCAATTCAAGAAAAAGACTAAATAAACTAACACCGCAGTGAGTGCCCTGCGTGCCCATCTGCTACGCCACTGTTTACACCTCTTTAAGGAGTTACTCATGCTAGCACGCATGCATTGCAGCAGGCATTGATTATTTTCTCTTTTTTCCATTATGCAAGACCCAACATTCTCAAAATAAAATAAAAAATAGTATTTGTGTTTGTCCTATAGTTTGTACTTACCACGAGGCATCATAGGGGATGGCTGGTTAAGAAGTGTGGCCAAACCGTGATAAATGGCTCCTTGTTTGGCCACCTCAAGCGTTACAACAGACCCGGTTCGTGTCATCAATTCTGCCGCTCTACAAGACAGAGACATCTTCAAGTAAAACACAAAACTGCAGACTATGATGAATGAATTTAATGTTCAAAGCATTACCAATGCCAACTCACAATCCCATGAGAGATGCTTTAAAAAGACTAATCTCATAGTACACGTGTTTGGATTAGCCGTCAGCTAACTGTAAACAAATGCTTCAAAAAGATGGCCACTGGAACCAATCCCAAAGGCAACTTCTGTTGCGTCCATTCACAAGCCTCTCCAGGCATATGCTTCTCATTTCACTGAAATCCGCAGATTTTAGAGTTTCATTGAGTCCACTGAATCTCAAAACCACAAGCAAGATGCTTAAACGCAAGTCAATTTTGGAAAACGCTGCTTTATAAAGCACAGATTAGCCACGGTGCAAATGTCAGACTAAAAATAAAGATGCTTGCAAGTAAAATCCAAGACCATACTTCATGACTATAACATCATCATTCATTCATTCATTTTCTTTTCGGCTTAGTCCCTTTATTAATCCAGGGTCGCCACAGTGGAATTAACCGCCAACTTATCCAGCATTTGTTTTAGGCAGCGAATGCCCTTCCAGCCACAACCCATCTCTGGGAAATATAACATCATCATCTGTATTAGAAATTAACATCTCCATTATGCAGTATTGGTCTTTACCTTGTCAGTCATCATGCTAAATACTTATAAACTCACAGTAACAAGATAAAACCAAATTTCCTTTTGCAAATGAAATTTTGGTTTGAGGAATCCATATATCTCTATTCATGCTCAACTTTTGTCTTTGATTATGTGCATTAAAACACCTTAAAAGTCCTTGCTTGCGCAGTGTAATGAAATGCTCTTAGCATGCAATCCTGCTGTTTATTTAACTGAGATGTTCATCTTCTTCCATTTAGCCGGATATTGCATGCTTCACCATAAGTCTGTTTCAACTACATTCAATCCTGTGCTACAGACATCATTATTAAAGGTCTGAATGCTCCAGAATTACCTCTCCTGCGAGAGGCCGACCAGACTACGGCCATCCACGCTAAGCAACTGATCTCCAGCAGCCAGACGCCCATCCTGAAGAAAAACATTTGAGAGAACAGGGAGTCAAATAACCTGAAATCAAAAAGGCTAAACTTGAGTTTGACTTTTTATGAAGACGCTACAATGTGTATAATACAAACCTGTATCTTCAAGTATAGTGCTCGATAAAACACTGAAAGCAGTTTTAAGTCAATTAAATTTCTCATTCTTCCATTATGATTAAACACTTGTTTTGAATACTTGTGTCTGCACTTCAGCAGCGATATATTGCTAGAGAACATCCCAATGCTGCCTGTACTGCTAAGATAAGATGTACTGCTAAGCAGTTTCGGATCATAGCAATGTGGATGTTTGCATGAGTTCTGCAATTCAGCACTACAAGTAATTTGTGTCACATACTTTGTGTTTTATTTTATATGGGAAAAAGTGCTAGTGTTTTCTGTGTGGTTTGGTATGGCTAAAGGTTTCTTAAGTCTTTAACAAAGTCAAATTTAGGCACTTTTCAAGTACTTTCCTGGTGCATTTTCAAACTTTTCAAATATTTACCGCTATTTTGGAATGGATGTGTAAACGGTCTTTACTGGAAAAAATCTGGAATGTCATTGTCTGTGTGAACAGTGCTTTTTTTAATCTATCAGTAAAGTCATTCTGGAAATTTTCCGGATATTTACCCACATCACTACATGCAAGGGGCTAAAGCCACCTTTTCACTGCACACAACAACTGACAAGCGACAGACCGGAAGTCATTCATTTCCAATAGAGAGTAGTCCGGGAGCTGCGTGGAGTTCCGATCATCTCCGTATGTGGGAAATTCAGATCCGATTTGACGGCGGATCCATTAAAATATTGAACTTCTGCGACTAGACCGTATGCGACCGGCCGACCGGAAGTGATGTATTGCAGTGTTGTCCAAGCAGGTCCGTGCGCGCGAGATGTGAAATAGGGTTTTTTTTGTGTTGTTTTTTTAATCAGAAAAGGTCTGTATATTAAAAAAAAAACATTTTTATTCATAAATGAGTAATAAAAATATTATTATAGACATTTTAGCGGCCTATACAGTATTCATTTATTCGTTCATTCATTCAACCATGACAACCACGATAATCAGCGTCTCCCCAATGGTGTCCGACAACACTGAAAATACTGTGCGACTGCCACAAGGGGGCATTATTCTGACAGTCGTGTCCAAATGTCGTGTGCAGTGGAAAGGCAGCTTAATATTTTGGGCTCAATGTACTGTCCACGTTAGAGATGAACTGAGGTCACAACGAGTGTATTCTCCAGGGCTTAATAGTTGTTAGAACACACCGGATCTAGATCCGGCACCTCTGAAATCTGATCCGGCACCTCATTTTATGGATCCCCCTCCTTAACCGCCCACCTCCCCCATCCGCTGTTCATTTAAATTTTCTTCTGCGCCTCCCCAACCTTCTTCACTTTCGTCCGTGACACCCAACCCCCCAGCCCCACTCTTCACTTTCGTCCATGACACCTCTCCATCCTCGAATAACATGCCAGATCCGTAACCCCAATCCGTTTCAGTACCTCGCAATTCACAAATTGAGCACTGGCATTCTCCTATGTAAAAATACTACTAAATAAACCAAATTGAACTCACCATGTCTGCTGCACCTCCTTTAACAACAGATTTGATGTAAATACCAAGTTTGTCCTGCCCGGCACCCTTAAAACACAAAACAAAAAGCAAAAGTGTTGATTAGCACTATGAGAAAGAACCAAATAACATGAACAGGCTGTGGAAAGCACTGAAGAATAACTATAAATATGCAGCCGTTATCATAAATAAACTCATTCATAAATTCAGATCGGATCTGACCTTTTTCTTCAGACTAGCCACATTTAACCCACTCTGAATACATGACTGTATATCCTGTGTCAGAGGTCAATGTCTGGCAGAGGCCATCTGGCTGTTGCACTGTGCAGCCATTGAAACATCAGCTCAGCCTAAATGCCATTACATGTTTCTCTCTTTTTTTTTAAATCTAGTAATTAACTTGAGGATACAGCAATGCATTCATTGAAGAACTTCTTCCTTTGAGATTGTTGAAAGGCTCAAAACTCCATCCTAACACGCTCCATAAGTTGAGTTTAAGCTGACTTGGAGCTTTAAAGGGGTATGCGCTTTCAAGTTAGTAACATTTGTTTTTTTCCCTAAGGCTGGATTTGCTATTCGAGCAAGAAAGTACCCAAAATCCCCTGGTTGTTGCCAGCCGTTCTATTTAAAGGGGGATCAGGCTAAAATTTAACTATAAAAATGGATGGCCTGTATTCAATTCCCAGCCATCTCAGCTATTTTCTCAAACACAAACTGCTCATACTCTTGCACCTGACAAACTGAAAGTCTGACAAGCCTTCACATCTGCACAAACATAGGGGAAAAAAGCAGCACAGCAGCTACATTTTGTCTCAGGAACAGTGATTTACATTACTTTTCAATTGCAAATAAAAAGACTTGCAAGGAAACAGAACCAATGATTTTAACATCAAGCCTGGTTGGATGTGCACAATTTGAAATATTACAACATAACCCTAATTTTAGTCTTAATTGATTAAAAGTTATAAACAATAGTCAATTTATTGAAATGTTTTGGTCAGTATGGTTTATTTTCATGCAAGGAAAATACATTAAATTGATAAAGAAAAAATAATAATAATAATAAAACTTTGACAGTCCTTTAAAACTCTTCTCTAAGATTTAAAAATATTTTCAGAGTTAGTAAAAATAAACTAAATTACTTAGTTTAGTAATTTTGTTTTTCGACTATGGAAGCCAATGGCTACAGTTCAGCTTTCGTCAAAATATGTTCTTTGTTAATCAACAGGAAAAAACCCCTCTAAGGTTTAGAACCAACTGAGGGATGAGTAAATAGTGAGAACATTTTAATTTATGGTGAACTATGCCTTTAAATGTTCAAAGTTAAAAATATTGGACAGTATGGCTGCACAATATATCATTTAAGCATCGCTATTGCTAATTGCACATCAGCAACAGTCACGCTGAAGGATCTACACTGTCAATTCTGGTTAATTGTTGACCAGGAGCTTATAGAATAACAGATTTAATCATTGTGGATTTAAAGCTTATTATTTGTATAAGTTTTTCTCTGTTAAAGAGAAAGTGAGATTAAAGCATTTAGGCACAAGAAACAATAACATTCGAAGCTAATAGTGAAGGTTTACATTAGATGTTTGATTATTTGCCAATAAGACTTACCAAAAAATGTAGCAGACAAAGCACTTTTTTTCTCTCATTTGTATGTTTTCCCCCCATAAAAATCTTGTTTATAATCATTTATGCAGATTCACTCTATAAAAATCAGCAAAATTCTGAAATCTGCACAAATGGAGATATTCTGGCATCTGATAAAATATATTTCATATTGCAATATATGTTGCAGAAAAACTAAATATTGCAAAGTAATTTTTTTCCTAATATTGTGCAGCCCTATTGGATAGTTTTTTTTTTTTTTTCACCTGGTCTGTCAGATTTGACACAAGCGCAAGTTGCCAGATTGATGACACCAAGAGAAGCGAACATGCCTGATGATCAAGCCTAAAGGCTGATTTATACTTCCGCCTCAAGCGCACACATATGGCCGGTGCAGCCTTTGCACGATCGCATAGCCTGGCTGTTGCTGATGCTAATGAGCACCTCTCAAAAAAATTTAACTACACTTCACAACAACATATAGCGCAAGCTCTGTGATTGGTCGGCTTGGTAGCGGAGACGAGTGTGAGCGGTGCTGAGAGCCCCGAGCCTGATGGAGCGAGTGTTTACAACTGTCGAGTCCTGTGAAGGAGCTCCAGATGAAAACTTTAGTTTTGTGTTTACCTCATGAATAAAGTTGTTGCACGTCCGCTGGTTCCCGCCTCTGAATGAGCGAATTTTAGCTACTTATAGCTTTCAGAAAAAACAAAACACCCTTGAAGAAACTCAACACAGAAGAACATAAAAACCCTCTGCCAGCTAGCGTTTCGGAAGTGTTATTGCAGAGCAACACAAACAGCACGCAGAAGTATAAATGCAGTCACGTCGATCACATTTGACGCAGAAGTATAAATCAGCCTTTACACTGTAAAATGAACACTGAATCTGCATCTCATTTCAGCTTTATCTTGAGGTCACATTATCAAGACTAAAATGACATACACCTTTTCAGTTTAACCAAAGACAGTCATCCCTTTAGGATACACTATAGTAAACACTATAGTAAACCTTTCTTTTGCATTAAGCACCTTGTTAGAAACACTTCTATGATTCTGTTTATGTAGTTACAGTAGCTCTTTTATAGTTTTATGCTTTGTACTTTTTTTCTACAACCACTTATGCAACATCGAAAGTCTTTAAATAGTTTACATTTGCTTTTATTTTCTATTGCATAACTTCTATTTCTCCAAGTTTAGATTTTCATTGTTATTATTATTAATTTTGTAGTTATTATTTAATTTTCTTTTACTCTGTATATGGCGAATACTATTTTTATTTGATTCTGAATGAGTCACAGTTGTAAAGATGATGAACTGATCACAAGACTTTAACATAGCATGTTTCTTGAATAACTACAAACCTATTATAGTAGTTTTAGGTTATAGAAGAGTCAAAAACATACATGGAGCACATTTAAATAAGGATTCAGCACTCAATTTAACTGGTATGTACAGTATGTGTACCCACTTTGCATATTTGTCCATGCTAATTAGAAAAAACCTAAACAAAGTTGACCAGAAGCGATAGATCAGGAAAGCCAGTAACAGAATCTGCCTGGGAAACGGTATGTCTTTTATTGTGCCCTCTGAAATAAAGCCAACGTTAGCCACAGACCCCCATAACCCACTCACATTACACTGGCATAAACACGCCATACGAATCAAACACACCCATAACATCAGTATCCCTCTCAGTTAACATTCAAGACCTAACCACATTTATAAGAGAAATATGAATCAACACACTCTGTTTGCAAACAGGCCCCCAAAATGACTGAGGCCATGCCAATAATGAAACAGAATTTTTAACAATGAAATATTTTTGTGCAGACTGAAGTATGGAAAAGCCACACATTTCCAATGAAAAACATGCAGCATTAAATCAAGGGTGAAGTAACTAAATACTGAATGATGTGTAGTTTATATGTAAATCACAAAGATAATAATAATAATAATAAAAAAAAACATACCACAAGATAATAGTACAGTTAACTAAAAACATGAATAAATGAATGAATGTTAAAACCATTTCTAGCTGCCAAAAAAATAATTCTAACTTAAATCAGCTTAAAATGTTATTATTATAATAATTATTATTATTATTATTATTACACTATTAAATTAACTAAATCCCAATTTAAAAATATATACAGTATATATTAACAAAAATGACATAATTTTGCAACATTTACAAAAATTAAGGTACATAAAATGTATACTTTTAAAATATTAATAATAACAATATATCAGTGCTATCACAACAGTGGCAATAGCACTATTGAAATGCTGCTAAACCGGTTTACTGTGAGAACAGGTGATCAAAATAAATTAAAACGCATGTCATAAATCATCTTGTGTTACTGATGAGTAAAAACAACCTACCGGAGTGTGCTCAGCCTTAGAATACCACTAACAGTAACTTCTGCTCTGCATGTGTAGGACTGATGTGATATGATCTTAAACAAAGACCCTTTCTTATGGAGGAGATGGGTGGGGTTATTATGGCGGGAACACGAACCATGTTTTGGAAAGCTAATCTGTATGATACAGTACCAAAACACAACTAAAAGTAGTATCAGTCAACATATGATTTGAGGTAGAAAAAAAAAAAGTTAAAGACTAACAAACAACAATGTTGCTCAAGAGGCAGTTTAATTATCAGTTAAATCTTGTTTTTAACTCTTGCTAAAAAGTTAGATATGATTTTGTTTCTAAATATATAAGTAAGTATCATGAAATGACAATGAACTAATATAATACACATATTATATAACAGATATAAATAAGTAATCGAGTTCACATCAAAAATAATTTAAGTAACTGTTGATTTTTATACATTCTTAAAATAATGATAAGATAAAATATGAATCTTTCCATAATTCATGTTGGTTTGTAACACATTAACTTAACCTATACAACTACATTATTTATTAATGCTAAAAAATATACAAGAAAAAAAAGAATGTACATTAACCAAAATTGCTCTAAAAGTGTTTGATCTAGCCGTTATTGTAAAATGTGTGGTTTCTTCATATACTGTATTCTATAGTCTGTGTGCTAAATGAGTGGTCTTATTTAATGAAATCCCATTGATATCTCAAATCATGCACTGCGCTTGTTCATTTTAAACAAAAATGTTCTCATTGGTTGTGTGTGTTACCTTGCACAACTGATTTAAATAGTCAGTGACACCATATAAAATAAAAAAAAGACTGTAAATCAGGCACCAGACAGAAATTCTGCTACTATCCATCAATCTATCCATGAATCTATCCATGAATCAATCCATCCATCCATCTGTCCGTCCGTCCGTCTATCTATCTATCTATCTATCTATCTATCTATCTATCTATCTATCTGTCTGTCTATGAACCTGTCTGTCTGAAGTGGTCAAAAAAAATTCTCCATCCCACTTCCATTCTCACATTCTCTTCCATTCTCACATTCTCTTCCATTCTCTGTTGCATTTTCCACGTCTTTATGATATTCATATTGAAGATCAGAACAAAAACAACAAATAATTAAAATAAACGTGTAAACTAAATAAAATGCACTTTCAAAAAATGGCTACTACATATCCCATCTAAGACACAATAATACATTACATTTTTACCCAACACTGTGTACAGTATCTACCACTATCATCCAGGAATTCTGCATATGCCATTTAACAAGAGGCCTGCAACACTGTTGGCTCCCTCTTATCAATCAGAGATACGGTATGCCCATGCAGGCTGTATACCGGAACCAGAGTATGAAATTCAATACTTTAAAGAGCCCATATTATGGATTTTTGAAAATGACCTTACATGCATCGTGTTACACAGCTCTAAGTAAAGTGAAATGTCCAGCTAAGGCTTAAATCTGAAAGTGCAAAGTGTTTAAAACGATTGATTTATATATAAAAGAGTCGACTCATTGTTGTTTAAATGAATCGTTATTAGAACGAGTCTTTAGCCGTTTCGGCTTGACGGCAACGCGAAACATAATAGTTGCGCACGCAGACCCGGGAAAATTTGAACTGCCCGGCCCCACCCACAGACAGGAAGGAAAAGTGGAAGACAACAAGCACTGTATTGCAGTAAGTGTTGTAGCATAACCGGCTAGAATAACCGCATAACCAGCGGGACAGCAGTGACGTGTGATCTGAGTAATATCTAAGTAAATCTTTATACTGTTTGATGGCAGTATAAAGATTTAGAGAGAAGTTATTGACAGCTTTTGGTTTTCGCGTTTTGCTCTTTGTAGACGGTCCCTAAGGACCGGTCTCTCTGCCCCCTGCACACAGAGTTTAATATTATGCATCCAGCGCGTAGGCAAAGCTCATTTTTAGGAAAATAAGGTTGTAGGCGATTGTATACATTGCGACGGTTGAAAAGAGGTGCTGTTTGTGTAGGAACAATGTTTCGGTCATGAGTTATTGATCCGGAAAACACGACTGCTGCTAATTTTACTGAACTTATCGGCATTCCGGTTAAATCATGACCCGCAGACGCTGTGCTCTGAAGTGCGAGGGAAAAGCTGTGTTATTTTCCCTACCTGGAAATCTCTTTTCCCTACCTGGAGTGGTTGAGGTTTTTTTCGTAAAATACGTGAGAATTACATCCTCAACACGGTGCTGTATTCACGTCATCTCTCTGAAGAGAGCTACACAAATCTACCAGCTTACGACGCGGGATTTGTTGCACGGTTGTTGTTAAAGGATGGATCAATACCCAGTTTATTTGGACCTGCGTGTTCTTCCAGTCTTGTTGACCGTAACAAGGTAAATATGGATGTAGTTGTCTGTATTGTGTTTGCTCCGTGCAGCATGTAGCGGTAGCCATTTAGCTCACTGCCGAATGAAACTATTTGTTGGCTTACAATTGTCCATGAAGTGTTAATTATTACTGAATGTTTGTTGTTATGATGAAGAATTTAGCAATGCGCTGTTGTACAAAAGCAGTAATTTGTTTTCAATATGTTCTGGCATTGGGACGTAACGTGGTGGACATGACGTGGTGACGTGACGTGGTAGCGTCACGGAAAGGAGGTGCTTGGGGAAAAAGACTCGCTCAGACGATTCATATGGGAGTCGGTGGGAAAATGAGGTAAAAATAAATAGATATTATAAGACATCGAAAGTGTTTTTTTACCTTGCATACATATCATCCTGTTGTTTGGGACTTCAAAAAGTGAAATTTAACCGTTCTCAACCCACCATATGGGCTCTTTAAGACCTTTTTAAAGACTCTTTTCATACATTAAGATCTCATCCCCACTTTAGGTTTCAACCGGTAACATTGGCAACATTTTAACTAACAGTATATTTATTGGAATAGACTAATCCCAAACTAAAACACTGTTCATATATTAAACAAAAATGCTGATCCAAATGGGGGCGCCTATAGACCAGCAGGAATAACGGTTTTGCCTTGGTTACTGCAGTTATCAAAGCAGCATGAGGTCATATATATATATACACATAAGATATATACACTAGATGTCACCTATGCTATTACTCTCTATTGGAAGGAATGCGTCAATAGAGCCGACATTTTGGTACAGGGTAGAGCTCCTCTGAAATGAATGTGAGACCAAGGTGCAGTGGCAGACTGGCCATCTAGAGCAACGATATACACACATCTTTGCATACACCTATGATCGGGAGTTTTCCCGGTGCTCAGTATGCAAATATTTTTTTACAATTATGAAAATTATAATTTTACATCACTTTTCTACATTGATGTATATGTTAATCGCATGGGCATTGCTAACTTGAAATTCTAACAGAAGGAGAGATTCATTTGTGAATGAATCTCCACGTTATAAATGATTTGTGTGAACCATTGATATCACTGGGTCATATGCATAATATCCACCTTTCTGATCTAAATGGTACGTAACATTTTTATTATTCAATAATTTAGGGTGGCAAGTATGCACATTGAGGCGCAGGCACAATTATGTTATCGGGTACCCTTACGTTAAAACGTTTACTTAGACAATATTACAAATTTCTGAAACCAGCATCTTGTTGTCATATTTAATTTATATTTTCACTGAAATTCTTCAACAAAACTGGCATAAGTCTGGCATTTAGTGCAAGTTGGTGCTGCCTTATGGTCAGTGCAGTAAGTGACTGTATTAGCATCAATAGCACTTATTTAGCACAAAAGTTTGAAACATGCACAATTGTAAAAAAACAAACAAACAAAAAAAAAAAAAATCTATCAATGAAATGATATGCCTTTATGCTTTATATTCTTAATACTACACCTGCACGCAGCGCAAAAGTCCAGCATCTTTGGATTGGCTTTGGTCTTGACTAAGGGCGTACTCACACTATGCTATCCGAACCGTGCTCAGGCCCGTTTCCCGGATAATTTTAGAAGTGTGAGTGCGCTGAATCGGGCTCAGGCACGGTACAGTTGGCCTACCCTGGCCCGGTTGGAAGAGGTGGGCCTGAGCCCGGTACACTTGGGCTTTGGCGCGGTACGCTTGTAGTGAGAGTGCAAAGCGCGCCTAAGCCCGAAACTGAAGAGGAGATGTGACTTTTGGGGACTGTTTCATATAGATTTATTAATCATTCTTACTGTTTAATGAACACAAACTGTGGGAGATTATTAAAGACGCAAACCCCTCTCTGCTCGACAGCTGCGCCTTTAGTAAACCTTCTAATTCCTGCAGCTCGAGGATGTCATGATTGTTTATGAGCGTCAGCAGTGGCTGATCTGTTCGGCGGAATATTTGACTGTGTGTCACTGCATATCAAACGACTAAAACGATATAATCATATAAAGATCTCCACTGAAATCTCAGAGAGCGCTTCTCTAACACTGAACAGCGCATCATCGATGACGTAAGCGTGCCCAGGCCCGAATGCAATGAGAGTGCGTGCCGTCGGGGGAGACGGGAGGGGGGACAAGCGTGCTTTGGCCCGGTTAAAGGGAACTGTACATAGTGTGAGTACGCCCTAAGTGCAGTTGAATGACTTCTGTCCTAGTAGCACTGTACAAAAAATATGGCATCAGTACTGACGCATGCTCAAGGGACGCATGACGCATGCTCCGTATGCGGTATCTAATGTATATATCTAGAGTATGGGTCAAATCTAGGAGGATTTTTCTGATTTCATAAACTACACTGCAGCCCAACTTTCGCAGATTAAACCCAAACAAACTTTAGCACGCAACTATAGACTATACAATCCAAAATTAGACAAATTTCATATCTTGTAAAATAATGTTAGGACTTTTTAATTTTCTCTTAAATTTCTCTAAATTGATTGATCAACTTTTAATGCTTTTAAGAGCCCTTGGAGACCCTGCCATGTTGTGCAGGTGAGTGACTCCTCATCTGCTCTAACTTGTCTGAGTCCTGCGGGAGATACACGTCTCCTGGCAAAGCCCAAAAGCTCTCTGATTAGACTCTGAAAGCATGTATTACACTGTGATGAGAAACAACCGCTCTAAAACCAGTCTCTCCACATTAAAGAGTGAACCTGCGGTGAGCGACACACGAGAAGGCCTGAGGTTGAGTTCTGAGGCGGGACGGTTTTCATGCCGTCTGAACAGGACTGATGCAGGAGTCTCGTGCAGACCCAGCGGGACAGATCGCTCTCTCTTTCTGAGCAACTCAGACGACCTTTCCTCAGGAAACCTGCGCTGAACTGGCTTTGATCAAAGCTGGAATAGCTGGCATGCAGAACATGAAAAGGAGTAAGGTCTATAAAAGTCATTGATCAAGAACAGATGGATGTTAACAAGAGAACCAATTGCTACTGTTTTTATAACAAGTGACGTGATACTACATACTAGTTCATTATAGTGTGCTGAAAGGTTCAAGAAGTCATTTTTTTTCCTTTATAAATAAAGGCAGCTTTGTCAACAGAATGTAAACATCCGCAATAGAAAAGCTTGAAAAAAAAGTGTTTAACTAAAGAGCACCATCAAGCTATATCCTTTAACAACAGAAAAGTACTGTAACAGGCATAAACCATCTGCAAGAAAGAAAAAAGGCCGATAAAAAAACAAAAATGAGTTGCATTCTCAGTTTTGCCACAAGGGGCGCTAGTATTAACTGACTTCAATGGTAACTTTTAACTACGGTCAGAGCCGTTTGAAGTAGGCAATTGTTGTGCGTTACTCTATAAAGGCGTCTCTGTAATCAGCTGTGAATCTCCAGCTCCTGTATTCAGCTGGAGCAGTGATTACTACACTACAAAAAGCCATAATTTGCTCTCAAACTACGCAAACTATCACATGCGATATCAACATGCAATGGTCAAATCAAAATAATCATTCTGCGATACTGACAACTGTTTGCATAGATTCTCAGTGAACTACGGCCCTTTGCAGTTGATGTTAAACATGAAAGCATGTTCAAATACCTCATATTATGACGTTTTTATTCAAAGGATACTTCATAACTTGTCGAGGGTTTGAATTAAGTCCTTCTGTGAAATTATGTGTCTTCTTACACAGACTAAAGCATGCAACATATTTATATATTAGTATTTTAAGCAATGACAAAAGCGTTGCATGAATTGCATACATTATTATCAGGGAAACTCGAAGAACTCAGATAAACCATTTGTTGTGATGGTCAAAGTGTTTATTAATCCTGTTGAATCAAATGAAAGCGGTTATATCTTATGCTAATTCTACTGTATGCTATAATGATTTAACATAGACTGGTTTTCCCAAAGTATTTCCTGGGTTTGTTTGGGGCATATTTGGTTGTCCTCTGCGACTCTTGAGCACCCTCTGGCGTTCTGGAGGATATTTACTGCTGATCACATCACTGTACTTCCCTCACATGACGTGCAAGACAATCGCAGCTTAATCTCAATATATCGTTCAGCCCTAGTTTGAAGAGAAACTTAGCTCAAATGTACGTGTTTACCAGGGTTGCAGGCCAATTAAAATCCAATCTGTGACGCATTTTAGATTGCATTTAAATATTGGAGCCCGTCTTTGAGTTTTAATAGAATTTGAAGTAAGCTAGCAAATGGGATGCAAGTGGTGAGTCTGGGTAGAAGTAAATGGTCAAGTAAATCGGTGGGTGGCTAGATACAGTAAGTCAGTGGGTTAGAAAAGCAAGTTAAATGATTGAATAAGAGATCTATACAATCCGCTTGTTAAGAGTGACGTCACGCGAAGGGGCTTCCGGGTACAATCGCTCTATCAGACTGTATGTGGAGACTCATCAAATGGTAATAAATGTTTACAAAGCAATGCAATACTTTCGAAAATCACAATCGCAATACATATATCCATGCCTAATATCCGATGGGCAGAATGTTATTGATTTTTTTATAAATTGTTAACATTTTGGTATTTGTGATGCAGCAAGCCCAGAGGCTGTTGTGTACAGGATGATTTTATATAAAATTCACTTTAATGTGTGATATGACTAAAAAGTGGTCATAAACAAACATTTTCTCAATTCAAATGAGTAGCGGCTTGGACTCTGAAACAGTACGTCACGACTTAACAAGCTGATACAATAAGTAGACAAGTGGGGGGTGGGCTGGTAGGTAAATGGAAAGATCCTCGTGACACTATTCAATACAGAATTAGGATATCAGGTGTTTCTCACAACACAGAACCACACCTTACATCAAGCAAGTTCAACACCCTTGTGCAAGTGTGCATGTTGCCGAGCGTGTGTTGTAGGATTCTAGGTGTGGTTGTTTTCACACTCATCTTTCCAGGGACACTGCCTGAAGCACAGCTCAAAGACAAGTAGAAGATCGGCGCAGATAATATATGACCTGGCACATCCAAATTTAAGAATGTGAACATATCTCGAGTTGTAAATAATATTTCACAAGAGCTAAATGAATCGCAAGCTAAAACAGAAACTTACATATACAGACTACTTCAAAGCAGCAGGTTTATTTGTCTTTCAGTGTGTCAGAGGGTATAGGTCAGTAAACTTGCGGACAAACAGAGCCTGTTCGCTTGGAGCCTGTCATTGCCCACACAAAACAATACCACAAAAAAGACAGTTCAAGCATATATTTACCTCGGCATGCAAAAATAAGCTTGCATCTGCAGTGCAGACATGAGACATTAGGAAGGTGTTCACTGATAACAGTACTTGGAGCAGATGCTCAAACCGCAGAGTTTTAGCTTCCTTTGATGCTCCCAAAACCCTATGAAGCAAGCAAACAAAGTCTACAGCTTCTAGGTCCCACCCTGACTCTTCCTGTCTACGGAAAAGCTTCCCAAACCTGCTGTTGCAAATACAGGAAACTAGAAGCCCAGCTTTGGCAAAAGACAAGTGCTTTGCGACAAATGTAGAGCTGAACTGTTTAGTGCTCACAAACCCCCTCCTCTTTATACCCTGAAACACTTGTGGCATGCTCTCTGGGGACTCGTAGGCCAGCTTCCTGTTACAGGTTTATGGTTATGGATGTGATTGGTCAATCAAGTCCTCTGGGAGCTGTATGTGTAGGCATAAACGCTGAGAGTAATTTGTTAAGAGCCCCAAGGAGTCAAGGCAGGCTCTGACCTCCGACCGAGATGGTGAAGACCACTGTGCGCTAAGAAAACAGAAAATACATCTATTGACTGAAACTTCATCATTTCCTGCCCCAATTAAAATCACCCACAACAAACACAGAAGCAGTCTGGGACAGTAGTTTGAACGCAGTCACGTCTAGACGGATGGAAGACAGATGGAGTGGCGAGGCTGTCGGCTAATGGCGGGTGCAAAATATCATGACTAACACAAGAGGCTTTCAATAATGAGCTGCTTTCAGCCGACGGGTCTTCATCACGTCTGAGTGGCCTCCATTCCATCTCTAATGATCTGCAGACTCTTGGGCTGCTTGCTCCGGTTAAGAAAGACCAAACAAAGAGGTCTGTCTTCCTTCACGCTCCTCTGGCGGCGCGTTTAGAAGACAGCTCTGTTTTTAGATACAAAGGATGAAATTAAAATAAAGATTTATTTTTTAGATGTTAGCTTCAGTATTATCTATAAGTTAGCTTTTTACGAAACGGTGACAACATTTGCATTTAGAAGATATAAATCCCATATAAACATCAATAGAAAATAAATGGATTTGTGATTTTTTGCCCTCATGACCTCATACTTCTTATCAAATCTTGACCAATCAGGTGTTCTCTAATATCTTACATGCCCCGCCCCCTTCAAGACACTTCTCATTTGCTTTCCATTTGATGCGCTTGTGCTCATCCACTCTTACTGGCAGAGCCGTAATAACTGGCTGCATTTTTAAAAGGGAAGGAGCTAGTTTGTCTCTCTCTTCTTTTTTAGTTGAGATTACGTCAAATGTTAAATAAGGATGCACATTTCAAAGCATTTCATGGGACTTTTAAGAGATAAAAACATGTTTATCATAACCATGGCAGCAATATACGGTTAAGAGATATTGTGTGCCATTACAGAAAACATGTAAATGTGTGGTATAAGTGTTTTTTAATACAATAAACAAAGTATACAATAAAGCATCTGATTTAGCAATGTGGATATTTGCATCAGTAATCTAAAAACACATTCTACAAGAGTTTAGTGTTTACAATGGAAAACTGTCAGTGTTACTTTCCATTAGAATTACACTGAACAGAAGACATCTAAAATGAAGCACCAAAGCACACCTTTCAATTATGTAATGAGCACAGAACAATGGAAGAAGGTTCTCGCTGGAAGTTTCTTTAGCAAGACGTTTCGAACTCCTAAAATAAGCTTTATTTTGGTGTGATTTTTCTCTCCTAAATTATGATTACTTTCTTCAATTGTTAAGCCTTCAATTGTTAATTCAAGTACTAAGAGCTGCGTTTTACAAATAAACGTTTTAAGCTAAAAATGGGGACGAAGGGGCCGTTCAAAGGGAATGTTTTTGAAACACCCGTGTAAACACAAAAGCCAGACACTTTGAAAATGATAACATCATGTGCATGCACAGTACGTGTTTAAAGAGGTGTAGATAAAGGCAAGCGAAGTCTGCAAAGTCTGGTCACTTCACTCTAAAACCAAAAGTGAACGCGCATATACACACAGCAAATTATATATACACATCAGTGCCAAGTTGATTTCCCCTACAGGTAAATATTAGCCTGGCATTCGTAAGACAGCATTTTTGGTAGTTTTCACGGATGTGTAAATGCGGATTGCTTTGAAAACGGTGTCATGCTGTATATAAACACTCACTCATTATCTTTCGGCTTAGTCCCTGATCCATCAGGGATTGTCACAGCAGAATGAACCGCCAATTACGCTGGCATACAGTTTTAGTCAAAATTATTACCCCGGGTATGAATTTTTTGTTTCTTTTCAAATATTTTCCAAATGAATGGATTTTCCCCCCCCACAGTATTTCCAAATGCATTTTTTCCTCTGGAAAAAGTTTTATTTGTTTTATTTCAACTAGAATAAAGTCTGTTTTAAATAGTTTAAAAACCATTTTAAGGTCAATATTATTAGCCCCCTTGTGCAATATATTTTTTTCGATTGTCAACAAAACAAATTATTGTTATACAATGACTTGCCTAATTACCCAACTTGCCTAATTAACCTAGTTAAGCCTTTTAATGTCACTTTAAGCTGAATAAAAGTATCTTGAAAAATATCTACTGTAGTTAAATATTTTTTACTGTCATCATGACAAAGATAAAAGAAATCAGTTATTACAAATTAGTAATAAAACTATTATGTTTAGAAATGTGTTTAATTAAAAAAAAAAGGCGGGAGGGCTTATAAGTTAAGAAGGCTAATAAGTCAAGAAGGCTAATAATTCTGACTCTAACTGTGTGTTTTACGCAGCGGATGCCCTTCAAGCACTGGGAAATGTTGTGTACACATGAAACTTTTTTAAATGCAAGGGGGGAGAAAAACTTTTCAGATATTGCCTACATTGTTGTCATGTTAATGTAATGTAATGTGTATTTATATAGCGCATTTATTGTGTATGGCCATACACCTAAAGCGCTTTTACAATCATAATGTAGTATTTGTATCATTCTCATACTCTAAATAATGCAGCCCTATTTGCATCTCTAAACTTATAAATACAACATAGTCCACCAAATTCTTTACTTCGATGACACAAACTGAATCGTCTTGATGAAGGACAGTCTAATAAAGCATCTTTACTTTTTAGGGCGATCAAGTGCTTTGAAAAATGCATTTATTCAATGTTTGACCTAATCTCATCTGAAAACATGCAGAGAAAGTGGGACATAGAGTACTCCCTCCAGTTTATAATAATAATAATAATAAAATAATAAAAAGTTTTTCACAGCTCTGCCAGTGAGAGTGGTTGAGCTCAAGCGCATCAAATGAAAAGCAAATGAGAAGCGTCTTGAAGGAGGCGGGGCATGTCAGATACTACAGAGCATTTGATTGGTCAAGATTTGATGAGAAACTGAATTATGAGGTGACGTGAATAAAACCGTTGATCCATTTAGGCTGAAGTGACAAACTACAAGCTTTACATGTTTATATCATCTCCTAAACATTTTGACACTGATTTTATGCACACTAGCTTATACTGTAGATATCCTAAAAACGAACAATATTAATAATAACATCTAAAAAACGACTTCAATTTCATGGGACCTTTAAGTTGCTTGAGGACTGATGCAAGCTAGTTCTTGAGAATGCAATGTAGTAGGCACACTGTGGGGTCATCCGTGATAAAACCTCATCCTAAGCAACAAGAAAGTGCACAAGAAGTCCTTAAGAGACGATCTGTGGCCAAGTTATACTTTGAACCTGTGAACCTCACCAAATGTCACGTCTTTGGTACATTTCCACAGTGGGTGGCCACATCGGTGTCACTTCAGATCGATTCAGATGAATAAAAAGGTTAAGAGACACCATGTTGTGATCACATTCTGTTCCTCACTCTTCAAGACCTCAGAAAATCCAGCATGGCGTATGAGAGTCAAACATCCTTCCATTGTTGTCTTACATGAGATCAAGAAGCCCACGGAGAAGGAAGTTAGCGCGCTATTGTGCGACACGCCAAGTACACAAACAAACACTAAATGGAGTTTGGTTTTAAGATGTTTAAAAGCAAAAGTTCAATCCCAAAGTCTTTTGATAATTGTGGTTAAAAACTCATGGTGCTCAAGCAGAACACATCTAGAGAAGTGTTAAAACGTAAATGTAGGCAGTCATCAGTGTGAAGAGCGGAGGTCAGGATTTCCCTTGTTCTTCCCCCTGAAATGCAACCCCTTCCCAAAAGAGTTGTTATCGCACAAACATCTGCAGCCTGAGAAAACCAATGCGATGGTAGCGCTGAATTGACTCCATTGACTTGAACTCAAAACTAGCATATAGGATGGAGAACTCAATGTTCAAAGCTTGTAATGATTATCTTTGTGACCCTGATTACAAAATACCACTATGCTCACAACCACGCACATCTAACGTTGAAATATGACGTACAAACACATGATTAAATGGAGATATGCACCTTCATGCACTCTTATGTGTGTTTTTGTACATAAACTGATATGGTTTAAAATCTGTGGTGAGCTCCAATGGAGTAAATGTACCATCTGTACAACGTGCATGTGCATGTTTGTGCAGTCTGGTCGCATGACTCTGTTTACATTAGCTAAACCTTGCTATCTCACACTTGATAACAAGTCTGCGGAATTAATAAGCCGGTGTGCATGTCCTCAGCTACCATCTATATAATTATATGTACAAAAAAACCACTTATAATATTAAACTTCTCACAGATTTAACAGAATCTGTCAGCTCAAATGTTTTACAATAAGGTGCCATAAATGTTAAGTCTTCGGTTATCTTGGTTAATGTTAATTTCTGCATGTGCTAATAGACTTCTTTTGTATAAATAACCATTAGCTAGTATATTATAAATGAAAACGACCTAGCAATGAACAATGGTATATTTCTTAATTAAATTAACCATTTTTAATGAGTGTCTGTTCACTTATAATACATAATACCTAATTGTTATTCATTCAATAGAAGTATATTAGCACATGCAGAA
>CAIGQQ010026964.1:2473112-2506222 GCA_903798035.1 Danio albolineatus | reverse complement strand
ATCTATCTATCTATCTATCTATCTATCTATCTATCTATCTATCTATCAGTTGTCTGAGTTTCTATCATTTTATCATTCTTTCTATCATTCTGTTTATCATTGATTTATCTATCCTTCTATGCATTTATCCATCGATCTGTCCATCTATGCTGTCTGTCTGTCTATCTTTGCTACAGTATCTATGATAGCTACTGTAGCTTTCAATATACCGTCCCATTTGTCTGTCTATCAGTTTATCTAGCCATCTGTTTTTCAATTGGTTGTCCAAGCTTCTCTGTCATCTATCTATCATATTATCAATCGTTTATATATCCCTCTATGCATCTATCCATTCATCTATCCATTTATCTATCTACCTATCCATGCTGTCCGTCTTACCTGTTTGTTTATCTTTCTATGCTACAGTATCTATGCTATAGATCTGTCTGTCTGTCTATCAATACTATGTCTAACTTCTGGTCTGTTGGTATGTATATCTGTCCATCTATCCAAACAGAATCAAAACTTACTAGTTCTGAGGTGTCGGCGGAGAAGTGACTGTCACAGTTGGCTCCTTCGAAATAAATGGTCCAAGTTCCCGGCGAGCGTTGATGAGGAGTCAATCTACAGAAACCTGGAGGATATCAAGCATATTAAAACACTCAACTTCAATCTCTTGCTGTCTTTATCACACACACCAGTAAAACACGCACTCTCTCTCTCTCTCTCTCTTGAAAAGAAAAAACAAATAGTGACAGGAATGGCAGCAAACAGAGTATTCTACAGGACCTTAACCAACTGCATTCCACTGCCATCACGTCAGCCTTAAACAAACAAACGCCTTCCACCCTCTGATTCACCATCCACCTGATACTCATTGTGCGCATCAAACGCTCCCAAAAGTCATTAACAGCCTGTTTATGGTCTTTTACCTCTCTGGCAAAGAGGATCTAGAAACTCTTGGAATCCGTTGGGAATGTTGCGCACCACATCGCATGAGTAGCCGTCCTCAGGCAGCAGGAAAGGCAGCTGAAGGTCGGGGTCCTCTTCAAGCTGGACCTCCCGGCCATCGCTTCGAGCAAGTTCATCTGCAGTGTTTTCGGCCACGGCCACCACGTGATCGATCAGCTCCTGTGGGCATGAAAAGGACGATGATCCAGATCTTATACAAACACTCCAGTCAATCTCCACTTCTGGCTGCAATTTGTGCAATGTTACACAAATCAAATCAAATCAATCAATCGCTCTCTCGTTCTATCGCTCCTATCTATTTATTGTTCAATCCATCCATCCATCCATCGATCCATCGATCGATCCATCGATCCATCCATCCATCCATCCATCCATCCATCCATCCATCCATCCATCCATCCATCTATCTATCCATCTATCATTCAATCGCTCATTCAATAGTTAAAAGTTGAAATGACTTAGTATGAAGAGTATATTGTTATCTGTAATGTCAGGTCAACAACTATCCCAACAAAATTTCACATTCCCGTGATGTGACTATTGCAGACTCGCAAAAACAGAAACGTGCGCACATCTAAAAATCTCGGAGGCAGGTGCTCGTTCAAAAATATACTCAATAGCAATCAAAAAAGGAGAATCGGCACACTGCCACTTTAGCTCTCAAAACATTTTTTAATCTGACAACGTTTCGACCTACAGGGTCTTCATCAGGTCCTATTGCAGACTCGCACATTGTGATATCAATGATGAAACGATATATTGTGCAGCTCTACTTTAAATTAATACAAAAATGTAGACATTTCTTTTGCGGTTTCTATCATAAGTTTGGTCGTAAACTTCTAGCAACCACAGCTGCCTCTTTTTTAACAATAAATTTTATTTTTAAAAAAAATTTACAGTGTAGAAGTAAAGACCACTTGTGTCAGGGGTTTATAGCAGGGTTGCAATGACAAGAAGCACAAAAACTTGTTGGAATCTCCACGTTTGGATGTTGATGTAGAGCAATAAAGCCATGAACATCAAAAACAATGAAACATCTGACATCTGCAAATAGCTGTTTCCATCCATCTATTTTTAATTTATATTTTGGAATATTACATAAAAAAAGATTAAAGTAAACGCTGAGATGAGCATACATTTTGAAAATGCACATAAACCTTTTAGCCGATAAGACAAAATGCACAAAGTATAATATAAGCGCATTTACCAAATTCCAGATATTCCACATTCCAGCATGTGCATCCCAAAGAGCGTCTCGAACCTCTACTGCTGCGTTCACACCAGACGCGGTAGACAAGTCAAGCGTGAGTGATTTACATGTTAAGTCAATGCAAAGGCGCGAATAGACATCCTGCACCGTGATACGCGCAATTGATGCGAATGGCGCATTTGGTGCGGCGCGAATGGTACGATACGTGCTGTGCGAATTGAGCGTTTGGCGGTTCGAAAAGTTAGAAAATCTGAACTTCAGCTGACATTCGTGCCGTGTTAACCAATCAGGAGCTTGCTTTTGTGGGGGTGTGATTATGACGTAGTGCCTGTTGTTGGTGTCCCAGGGGAAAATCCTCCTGCCGACACCGACAACAGTTTATCAAACTGGGCTTGGCTCAGTCAGAAGCACAGCTGAAAGCTTCCATCATCCAGGTTAAGTTTTATGAGCTCTCAGAGCTAGGTGCACCTCTGAAAGGATCTAGTGGACTCAGACACGGCTCCAAATGAATTGACGCTGTTTTTCAGCCTTTATAAAGCACATAAACACAGTTATTTTCTCTGTAAAATCCATATTAGCCATTTAGCAATAAAGCTAGAGTCCCCAGACCACAGACCGAAGCCCTGCCCATCACGCGAATCCACGTCTGTTCTCAAGTGAATTTGACGCGCAAATGAAGAGAGTAAATTCAAATGTTCACGCGTCTATTTACACCCGAACAGCACGATTTCTCTGTGCTTGCTGTGTCTGGTGTGAACATAGCATGAAAGCCACAGCGAGTTCATTGCATTTCATCTTCTGAGATGAAAGTTATTTATTATCTAAGAAAAAGAAAAACTCACAGTGGCTTCTCCTACCGCAGCAAATTGATACTTGGCACCAGTTTTTTTTAGGAAGTGATGATTTTGTTTCTTTGTCTCATTGGATGGTGATTTTCCAGTTTTGCGCACACATTTCTAAAGACTCACAAAGTCAAACTAACTCTGAACCCGGCTATAGCACAAGCTCTAATCTAGCACTGGGTTGGAGGAAAAGTGATATGTGAGAAGCTACAGAACAGCGAACATCAGTTACAGCACAGTAATATTTCACATCAAACAAGAAGGTCACATTCTGAGGAAACCTGAGGGTAAAGGAAATGAGTTGAGCTTCTGTGAGCGTGCAGAACACCTGCTTGGGTTTATCTGGAGCAGGGCACATGTCATTAGCGCAGGACTACGGGGTTTAAATGAGACAGCTGACTTACAGGAGGAATGTAGGGTTCGTCAGGAGCGCAGTGGTAGTTGCTCAGCAGAGCGTTGAGCTGAAGAGAGTTGAGTTTGAAGCAGGTGTTGTTGATGTTCTGGACATCTTGCATGGAGTACTTGTCCATGGTAAGCAGGGTCGTTGCCTTGAGAGATAGAAGGACAGTTACGATAAGGCATGGGATTACATTACATACATTTAACCAGGGAACTGTTTTTTTTTTTAAATCTCCACCTAAAACAATCCTAAATAAATGTATTACAAATTCTACTTGCTGCAGCTGTGAAGTGCAGATGGTTAAATCCTGAACCTCTATCTCACAATGCTTGGAAATGTGTGGGAGCTGTATGAAATAGAACAAATAACATGCATTGCGACTATCATGCTTTTATTACTTCAATATCCAGCCATGTTGTTGTGAACAAGGTCAGTCCTTTCATTATCCACTATATCCATCTTATTATCCTTATTCTTCTTTTCTTTGCTATTTTTCTTTTTCTATGTCCTAAGAATGCTTTTGTTTTTCACATGCTTTTACAACTATCAAGGTAAATGGAAATTAAAGGTCTAACATGAAAAATATGACACTGTATTGTATGTTATGCTATGTTGTGTTCTTTATTAGAAATAGATAAAAAAATAAAACTAAAATAAGCCAAATAGCACCTTTAGTCATATCAGAACATGCTGGTAGCACATATTCACTGTAAATAAGCTGAAATCAGCTTCCTGAAGTGCTCCAACATTAGGCAAATTCAAATCAAGACTTAACCCATCTGTTTAGCTGTGCCTTTACTGAACGAGGACTGTGCTCATGTGACAGGTCACACTTTTATACCTTTCTTTTCTGTTCATTCATTTAAAACCTGTTTTAAAACATTTTTTATTCTTTTTTGTTTTTATTTCTTATACTTGTTACTTTTATTTTTGTTTATTTGAAGCACTTTGAATTACCATTGTGTATAAAATGTGTTACTGTATATAAATAAACTTGCCTTGCCTAAATATAAAATTTGAAATATATTTGTCCTCCAAAATATATTTGTCCTGGACACTTCCAAACATTCTGGTTGCAGAGGTGGAGGAAAAGAACAAAAACATCTATTTTTTTAGAAGATGGTACATGCATATAAGTATATGTTTGTAAGTGCATGCTTTTTGTATGGTTTTGTTTGTATATTTTTTATTTCCACATTACTATTTGCTCTGCATGTTTTTTTTTACCTGTCTGTATTGCTTTATTTACATAATAGTAAATGAAAAACAAATCTATTTAAAAGAAAGAAACCCAAGTAATAACACGGGTTTTCAATCTTTTTAATGGCAAAGACGCTAAAATAGATCATTCTCATATGAGAATCCTAGCATTTTAAACACCTTTTTTATTTTAACTACTGTAATATAATAACAATTATCGATTTATTCATATGGGTATGTATCATATTTAAATGTAATTTTCTATTCAATATGTTCATTATTTAAAACAGGGGTGCTTAAACCTTTTCATATGAAGGGCCAAAAACCAATCACTGATAGCCGTGGGACAAAGATAAATATACCAAACAATTTTACATTAAAGTTGCGATGGGTAATTTCCTAATTCACTTCATAATATTAAAACATAAATAGAAAACATTACTTTGAATCGCATTAACTAATGCAGTACAACTATAACTTATTGCAATAAAAAACACAATTAAATTTCTAGCACAGTGGAGTTCTATGCTGAATACACTGGTCAAGCAGAATCTGCCCTGATTCGCTCACCTAAGTCTCTGCATTGTCCTCTATCCGTCGTATGTACATTTTAAAACTAAATTTAACGATTCATTTACACCATTTACACTACAACGTTTAATCTCAGATAGCTTTTTTTGTTGCTTAACAATAAAACAAACAAATATAACGTTACATTAAAATTGAAATGACAATCTCTAAACCATTTTCAGATGGCAAGGCAGGCCAAATCAAAGATCACAATGGGCCAACTTTGGTCTGCGGGCCCTAGTTTGGGCATTTCCGATTTATTCTATTACTTGATTAGACTTTAACAAAGAATTAGTAAATGCTGAACTTTTATGATTAATAAATGCTGACTCAATCTTAGTTCAGGTAATTAAATACATTAACTAACATGAACGAAACCTTACTGCAAAGTGTGAACACTTGTTCTTCACAAGTTTTTTATTCTAACGTTTCGACAGACGCCCAACACTCCCTGTTTCCAAATCCCTGCATGAGATAAATCAATAGTAAAAACTATAAATCAGACTTTTCAACCACCCATGTACTGGAAAACAAAAGATTAGTTAAAGCCTAAACAGGCAACATAACCCAAGGTCACATTTTCCACCATCTTATAAAACAATCATACACACAACAGAATAAGCCGCAAGAAAGCTCCACAAAACAGCACAAGTAATCCTATTGTGCATGTGCTGTACATGCATATTTTGTGGAATAAATGTGGGAGAAAGCCCTCTGTATGGGGCCAACAATAAAAAAGTACACAAGGCAAATGATGTCTTTATTTAATCCTAAAAATGCCAAAAGGTGTGCATTTAAATTAGGCAAAATCTATAAATTAGCGAACACTCAAATAATCTAATATATCGTGACGATGAACTAGCACAACACTGATATTGTAGGCACTTTCGAATTTCAATAAATATTTAATTACTATATTTTAGAGTGTTTTTTGAGGAAATTCACACTGTATTTGCAGTGTGAATTTCAATGAGAATTAACTAGTTATCTTGATAGTCCAAACATGAACATTTTCTTAAGAGAATTTGACCTATGCTGAAATATTGATTGAAATGTTTTTGGCTATTTACAGTTAAAACGATGATAAGGCTACAACAGTTAGCATTAATAAATTGATCTAAACTGAAAACTACAAAAGTTTTTATTAATCTTAGCCAATGTTAATTTCTTATTTGCTGCCTAAAATGCTTTCAAATCTTAAAAGGTAATTGTTTTAATAAATGAATAACTAATGAAATTTACTATGATGATAGTAGATAATATTTTACTAGATGTTTTTTCAAGATACTGGTATTCAGCTTAAAGTGACGTTTAACTAGGTAAAGTAATTAGGCAAGTCATTGTATAACAGTGATTTACTTTGTAAACAATCAAATATAAATATTTCTAAAGGGAGCTAATAGTATTGGCCTTAAATTGGTTTTAAAAAAAATAAAGAAACTGCTTTCATTCTAGCAGAAATAAAACCAATAAGACTTTTCCCAGAAGAAAAAATATTATAGGAAATACTGTGGAAAATTCCTTGCTCTAGTGAACATCATTTGGGAAATATTTTGGGAAATTCACAGAAGCGGTAATAATTGTGAATTCAACTGTATTTGTGTGCAGTATACCTGGACTATGCGGCTGAGGTGGCAGTCCGCAGCCAGCTCCAGGCCTTGTTTCTCAGCCCAGGCCTCAATATGACTGAGTTGCTGGCGGAGGATGGCGCCCCAGTAGTGCGAGCACAGGCCCGAATCGGCCTCCGTCACCAGCTTGTTAAAGAGCCACATGTTGACGAAGTGGAAGAGCTGCGAGAACAGCTGGATGGTGAGGGCCGCGTTCACACGGCAGCGGCGCAGCAGAGACATGGCGCCCGTCAGCGTATGCAGAACATCCTCTGTGGATAAAGAGGAAATTTAGGCCTTATTAGCACAGCATACACACATACCGCATCAGAAATCATGTATTTACTTAGAACACTGGTGCAATGTTTAGGAACCACCACTGTTGGCAAGGATAAATATATATAAAATGCATGCTTTTTTTATATTTGAATGCATATTACATGTGTGTGGTCCCTTATGTGCTTCTTATTTAAAATGCCAACAAGGAAATGTTCGTGTAAGAGGATTTAGTATTGTTTTAGTATACAGTGAGTGTCAGTTCAAAATGACCACTACCACCGTGTGTGACACTGCCGCAGTACAAAAGGTGTAAAAGCAGTTTACGATGATGCCACCATGGGGGCACAAATGCACGACATGCGAACAAACAGAAATATACAGTAGCTGTAAATACCCTGCTACTTGTAAATGAAGATGAACTGCTGAAACAAAGCATTATAATTCCTTCATAAATCATTAAAAACTTGTTAACAAGCTTTATTATCATGGTAAACGAGTTAAGTGCAATGAAGATTCATTTTGGAAATTAAAACTAAAGAAATAAGACAATTAAAATGAAAGTACAAACATAAAAAGTATAAAACTGAATACATTTTGGCACATTTCAGTGTTGCTTACAGGAAGAGCTCATTCCAAAATGAAAATTCTGTCAATTACTCACCATTCACTTGTTCAAAATCTATTTGTGTTTCTATTTTATCTATTTACATCTATACTGCTTATTATAGATATTTTAAAGAACGCTGATTGCTGGTACCCATTGACTTGTATGGTAGTTTATTTTCCTACTATGAAAGTGGACAAGTCTGAGTAACCAGCATTATTCAAAATATCTTCTTTTTGTGTTCTCTGTGAACAGAATTCAGGCCTTACTAGAACAGCATAAACACACACTGCTTCAGAAATCTTGTATTTATTTAGAACACTGGTGCAATGTTTAGGAACCACCGCTGATAGCATGGATTTATAAAATGCATGGTCTTTTTTTTCTATTTGAATGCATATTACATCTATGTGGTCCCTCATTTAAAATTGTGAGAATAAATGTTTGTGTAAGTGGAAGTATTGCATTTTACATTGTTCTAGTTTATTTTGACATATTTTAGGTTTGCTTAAAGAAATCGCTCATTAAAAAATGATGAAAATTCTGTCCTTATGAGATTCTTGCTTATTTTAGATATTTTGAAGAATGTTGTTTGCTGGTACCCATTGACTTATATAGTAGTTTATTTTCCTACCATGAAAGTGCAGCCAGCATTCTTCAAAACATCTTCCTTTGTGTTTAAGGGAAGAAAGAAACTCATAAATGTTTAAAACCAAATGAGGTATTGGGATTGTTGGCTGTACTATATCCCTTTAAGACAGGCATGTCCAAACTCGGTCCTGGAGGGCCGGTGTCCTGCAGATTTTAGCTCCAACTTGACTCAATACACCAGCAAGGCTGTTTCTAGAAAGCCAAGGAGGAGCTTGATTAGCTAGCCCAGGTGTGTCTGATTGGGGTTGGAACTAAACTTTGCAGGACACCGGCCCTCCAAGACCGAGTTTGGACACCCCTGCTTTAAGATGTTGACAGTTTTCTAGATGTTGAGTGTTCTGTAATTTGTCCAAGGAATTCAAGTAAAGCAAATTCATTTGACAAGAAAATGGAATATTTTGCAGTAACTAAAATAACTGAGAAAAGAGTCTGTAAGCTTCTGTTAAGGAACTAAAATTAGCTCTTTTGAGCTCAGCACAACTGCTGCCGGCCTACAATATCGCCACTAGGTGGTCCCATAACTATTACATATCAAATTCCCACTTCCAAATAAAAGTGTTTTTTTTGACAGGTCACAAAAGGTGAATAGAGTAAAAAATAAAAATAAAATAAAATAAAAACAGGGTACATGAATACAGTTAATACTGTGCTGAATAAAACCTTTTGACCAAGGGAAAAAAAAATTAAAAATTGACTAAGATTTTTTTTACACTCCAAATTTGTATATGTAATTATGCAAATAAGGCATTATTTCATAAAAAATCTACTAGCTAGCATGATTAAAAAAATAACACTCTCTAAAATGTTTAAATATGCAAATGAGGCATTATTTCATTAAATATCCACTAATTTGCATTATTAAACATGAAAAGCCAAAAAGCACAAAATCTAAAAAACTGAAAAAAGTACTATTTGTGTGGTTCACCCAAAAATGTAAACTCAGCAATCATGTAAGCCATAAATAGCATAACATACTGTATAAAGATATCACCAAGATTTTTTGTATTAAACATTCTCTAAAATGTTATTTAAGTAGGCAAAAGATTCATTATTTCATTAAATATCCACTAATTTGTATGCATTGTTTAACAATTTAAGTGTATTTTCAATGTTTTCTTTACAACAATAAAAAAATAAATGAATAAAAGTATCACTTGCGTAGTTCACCCAAAACTTACAACTCTAAAATGATGTAAATCACCCTTATATAGAGTAAATAACATTAAAGAAGTTTTCATTACCAAATAATTTTTGTATTACATACTTTGAAAAATTATGTTTAAATAGGCAACTGAGACATTATTTAATAACATATCCACTAATTTGAATATTGTTTAATATTTCAAGTGTATTTTAGCTTGTTTTCTTTACATTATATAAAAACCCACGTATGAAAAGCCAAAAAGCTATCTTAGGATATCATATACCAAAAGACTTAAGTAAAATATATTAAATATAATATATAATATAAATAAATATAGTAAATATATTAAATGTGGCAAGCAAGAAGAGTATTACCAGATACTGGTATAAGCATGACACCCCCTCTATTGGTGATTGGATAGAAATTGTGAAGGAAATAAGCAAAATGGAAGAATTGACATATATTTTATAAAGACTATTTATAGACTCAAAAAAGACTTTTCTTAAAAATTGAGAGAACTGGATTGATTATTGCATTGTTAACAACTGTTGAATGCATTGAATCTGGAACAAAGTAAACCCCTCCAATGTTGTGTTTTTTTATTTACTATTATTTTTCTATTTGATTATTATTTCATGTGCAATACGGCGAAATTGTATATTTTTTAAATGTTAAATGTTCTGTTGTAAAAATTAAAAAAAGTTCTTAATAAAAATAAAGTAACAAAAAAAGAAAAAAAAGAAAAGAAAAGCCAAAAAGCACAAAATCTCAAAAAACTGCCAAGTGAAAAAGTGATATTTGCGTATCTCAACCAAATATTTTAATTCTGCAATCACTTAACCACCCCTTGATCTAAACCTATTTGAGTTAAATTAGTATGCTGGTAGCTGGCATTTATTCACTTCTATAGCACTTTTTCTCCTACAATGCAAGCCGATGTTGCCAGCAACCAGCATTCTTCAAAATATCTTCTTTTGTGTTTAACAGATGAAAGAAACTCATGAAGGTTTAATACCAGATGATGGAAGATGAAATTATAGGGTCTGCTTATAACAATCTACTAAATGATCATACATGTAAATGAATAAAACATAATAGCTAAACAAATATCCTGCTCACCTATCTTAGGCCTCTGTGGGTTTTGTTCGTCAGGATCTTCCAGGAAAGCTGGCATGTAGTTATTGAGATCTGACTGCAGACAGTGCACCAGGTACCTGCGGGAACACAAATTATTTAATATATCTACCAGCAAGGGCCTAAAAGAACTTCCTGTAAAATCCCACAGTAAATCTGAGGCCTGGCTGTTTCATAAACCGCACAAAAGAACAGTTGTTTCAGCTGCTCGTTCCAGAGCTTATAGGAAACCGAGGCCTTAAAACCACATTGTTTTTGTGCTGAAAACCAGCCTCAGGACCATAACTCTCTCTCTCTCTTTCTCCCTCTCATACAGACAAACTACAGCTCAGCCAACACAAGCCAGACTCTGAACAACATTCCTTACATTCAGCACTTCCTGACGCCTGATAATGCTTACAGGAACACAGTATGACCAGGGCAACATTCAGTTTAACAATAAATGTCAGTAATTTTTATTCATCCTAAATGATATTTAAATGTATAATAACCTTGTCATTTATAACATTTATTTACAATACTCAACATATTTATGAATATATTCTCATTAAGTATAAGAAAAATTTATATTCTTAAAACTACTCAGTGTTAAGATGTTTTAAGTGTATATAAACTATACATTCAACTTCCAATTTGGCGGCACAGTGGCTCAGAGGTTAGCACTGTGGCCTCACAGCAAAAAGGTCGCTGGTTGGGCCAGTTGGCATTTCTGTGTGGGGTTTGCATGTAGGAAAGGTGTTCCGGTTTCCCCCACAGATCAAAGACATGCGCTATAGGTGAATTGGACTAATTAAATTGGCCGTAGTGTATGACTGTGTGTGAATGAGAGTGTATGAGATGTGTATGAGAGTGTTTCCCAGAATTTGGTTGCAGTTATAAGGGCATCTGCAGTGTAGAACATATGCTGGAATAGTTAGCGGTTCATTCCACTGTGGTGACTCTTGATAAATAAGGGACTAAGTCGAAGGAAAATGAATAAACTTCCAATTCTAATTGTTCAAAAGATGCGTATATATAGTATTAGCTGTTAAATTTGAATTGTTTTCCATATTTTCATGTTTCCCAATCAACGTTTAAAAGAGTAAGGAAATTATTCCACAGAAATTTGTATATTTGATTCTGCAGAAAGATATATTGATATATAAAGATATATAATTTGTATATTTGATTCTGCTAAAATAAAATCCTGGTGAGACTTTATTTTGATGGTCCCTTTTGACTTTTGACTAAAAGTTACATTGCAACTACATGCCAATTACTTCTCATTTGAGTACTAGTAGACTGTCTGCTCCTCCAACAGACAATTAAATAACTATAAGAAACTTTGCAAGTGCATGTCAACTTACACTAACCCTAACCTAATAGCTTATTTAGAATCTAATGAAACTCAAACTCAACAAAATGTGTTAAAGAGGTCATCAAAATAAAGTGATACAAAAATCCTATATATATATATATATATATATATATATATATATATATATATATAGCATCTTGAAGGGGTTGAGGCACGTGATTGGTCTAGATTTGATGAGAAACTGAAGTACGCAGCGATGTGAAATAAAAACATTGACCGATTTCAATGTTGAAGTAACAAACTGCAAAGCTCTGGATGTTTATATCAGTTTTATATTTCCTAAACGTGAATTTTGTCACTGTTTTGAAGCACACTAGCTAGCAGATATGCTTAAAACTAACAGACTGAAGTTAACATCTACATTTTTTATTTTTATTTCATGGGACCTTCAAATAACTCTAATGCTTTTAAGCACAACTACGTTTGCAAACACAAAATTTAACATTTACATTTAGCAGACGCTTTTGTCCAAAGCGACTTACAATTGAGGCATTCAATGATTCAACAAGAAGAGACCATACACACAAAAAGTGATAATTATACAAAGTAACTTGCTTGTGTTCAGAGAATGAAGTGCTAGAGTAAGAGTCCTATTTTGTTTTTGAGAGAGAGAGAGATAGAAGAGTGTTTCTACAGGTGATTTGTCAAGCCCAGTCACCTGTGTGAAGCACACTTCATAAATGTGCAGTGTTTGTGTCAGATAATATGCCAGCGAGTAAAGTCCACTCACTTGCGTGAGGCACATTCAGAATTTATAGTATTTTGGCTTGGTGTGTAGTGAGGTGGGAGAGTGAGAAGAGGGGTTTGGGGTTTATTCACCAGGGTTCAGGTGCTCTGAAATGTGCATTTTTAAATCAATGTGCATTTTTTATTAAACCTGAACCACTAACTTGAAGGCCATCTGAACAAGATGAGCGAGCACATCCTGAGCATCCAGAGTGATGCGACTCAGATCCTTGTCCTGTTTGATGAAGTTCAGCAGCTCAGAGGTGTTCGCCATCCAAAATGCCAGAGCGCCAGCGATGTTCTTCTGTTTCTGTAACGCAACAAGAGAAAACCGACACAGAAACAAAGCATTACAAAGAGCTGAGGCAAAACAATCCACCACACGAACAACATAAGAAAAAAGAGTTACAGCCATGAGAAGCACTGAGTAGCACTCCCAGGATAGACGTGTGCCTCTGTCCAACCCTCCCGGCTTTCAACAACCAGTCACCGCGTCCAGACAGATGGAAATCATTCACGTGTTAAAGAGTTAGCTCAAGCTGGTCAGGACTGACTGGGAAGCTGCGATGACTGGTTGCTCTCAATCCCACATCCCTGCAACACAGGCCCTGTTTACACCTGTTGTTAAGATGCATTTCCGTCCATACGATCACAAGTGGACGGCTTTGAGCTTGTCGACTTTTAACCACATCCAGAGGTGGTCAAAAACGCATACGATTAATGTGGGCAAATACAACAGAACAGCCAATAAAGATTGTTTGCTTCAAATAATTAAAGTAGTCTTAAGGGGACACTTCACTTTCTGCTTTTAGAGCTCCCTTAAAGCTAAACAGTAACATTTTTGAATCCATTCAGTTGATCTTCATGTACAGTATGGTGAGAGCACGTTTAGCTTAGCTTAGCATAAACCATTGAATTGGATTAGAACATTAGCATCATGCTCACAACATTTTTAAATAGTATTTAGCTAAATTTCCAATGAAAAGATTGACTTTTTTTAGTTAATAATCAAGTAACTTGATGGCTACATAGATGATACCCAGCAATGTTACCAAGTTACACAGCAGGGGACTATTGTTAGGTGCTGAATAATATAATAATGCGCCTTGATTATAATGCCAGAATGAGAGTAAAGTTGCTGGGCATTTTGTCAAAGTTAATAGTAACTTTTCATTTTCCATCAGTCTTAGAACATGATGCAACTACAGAAAAATCAAGCTTTAAATTGGAAAATTATTAATGCTCTTTGGTATTTTTTTTTTAATGAGATGCTAATGGTCTAATCCGATCCAATGATTTGTGCTAAGCTAAGCTAAAAGTGCTCCCGCCAGAGATGGAAATTAGCTGACATGGATACAAAAACGGTAAAACACCACTGTTCAACTCTATGAGTTGTAAAATGAGACTATTTTCTAAAACAGCTAGCGTTCCTATAATAGAACAGCTCTCAATCATAGCATTTATTTAGCCACCAATTGCATAATACAGTATGTCAATTTTTATTTGTGCAGAGACACTCAAGTTAATCACTTTTGAAGTTCGAATATGTGCAAAATGTAGAAAGTCATGTACATAAATATTAAAATGTTATAAATGCTCTACTTAAGAGAAACAATGAGTTAACACAGTTATATAATTATTGACTTTTATTACTCAATTCATAATGTTAATAACATTTTCATCAGTATATTTAACAGTAAAAATGTGGACCAAAGATGAATATGGTTTTAAATGTGTTTTAAAGCTTATCTGACAAGCTGATAGGTAACATACAGCCACCCTCACACCAAAAGTGGTTGAAAGTGGACATCCATGCATCAGTTGTGAATGCAAATGCGTGTCCTTTGTCTACTTGTGATCCGATCAACTAAAGTGCTTCTTAAACCCAGGTGTAAAGAGGGCCACAGAGGGGGGATACACACAGCCCGGACCTAACCAGAACCCTGTGTATACCCTGTGCACACGTCTATCCAACATGACGACGACAGCGACGTCAGCAAGCCCACCCGCCCCGCCCCGTCCTGTCCCTCCCGAATACATCACACTGGCCACAGAACGCATCCGTAAGAATAATGACGTTAACCACAGACATGAAGTCAAATGAAAGGAAATTAAAAAGTAGTGATGCACCGATCTTGATTTTTCACGGCCGACTCAAATTGCTGACTTTTTCCACAAGAAAAAAATTATGACTAATTTCCTATAAGACTTTAAAAGTTGCAAATATAAAATTAGTGGTGTAACGGATCACAAATCTCAAGGTTCAGATCACATTATGGTTTTTTAGTCACGGATCATGCTAAATGTAGAAATCTAACATTAGAATTTGTACAACCCATATTTATTTTTAGTCTCATTTTCAATAAATTTCAGTTATTCACTCATAAAACTTGCATATTTTTGATGACTGGTTGTCACCACCCATTGACTAAATAATGTAATTGCTGCCTACAACTTTCATTTTTGAGGTAAAACACATATGACGGTGATATTAATCTTTAGCATAAACATCAGTGGTTATATCTAAACTTTAAGCTGTTATGCCAATACTTCTGTGTTATTTGACTGTTTGTAACTTTATAACTAACTAGACTAAAGACTGAATCTCTTAATTTTTGCGTTTTTCAAATACAGATGTGAATGCAGCGATTCGAATTGCAATTCAAGAATAATAAACATATGCAACACATGATCATTTATAATTTATGCTGCATGGTTGTTGAGATCCCGATCTTTTAATAATCAATCGTGCAGCTTACACTGAATGCATTAATGCAGGCTAAACAAGTAGTCACACAAAACACCTTTAATAACCTAAGAAACCCACCACATCCTGAATAACCAACCACAATTTCATTCGTCATCATTATATTTTACAGGAAAGCCTAAATACTTTCATACATGTGATTTGAATGACGCGAGAGGCGATCTCTCTGTGATCGTATCAAATTTAGGATTAATCTACAAGTAAAAGAAAATGTATAAAATTGCAGGTCACATGTGTTCCAAACTGTGGTTTGTGATCCATACGAATCACAGATCATTCGTGATCCTTTACACCCAAAGTAAAAACACTGCTCTGACTTTGGCAACCTAACCTAACCCTAATTATACAATAAATAAAAAATAAAAAAACAGAAACAAATTCACTTTCTGCCTGGAACAAGTGTGTCTTTGGTTTAGCACTGTAAATAAAGCAGCTGTGGCATGCTTTTATATGCATTATGTGGAGATGATCTAAAAAGAAAAAAACATCTGAACTTTTCTCAAGATAATAGGGTCCACTTGATTTCATATTTTATTTTATTTTCAGGATTCAGAATTTATTTTGACGATTTCTAGCATCAGGTTCATTGAGCTTCGTCTGGTGAGTTTTTCAAATATTGCAATGATTTTTAGATCGTTCTGATTAAACTTATAAATAACATATACATCTTTTTTTTTTTTAAACCTGCCAATTGTACATTAGAAACAAACAAACAAAAAAAAAAAAAAGTGTCTGATTTTTGGCCATTCGATCAGTGCATCTCTATTATAAGTTTCCAAACAAAGCGAAATGGGGGTAGTCTCTCATCCACACTGAAGTGCAGTTAAGCAGAGGTCAAAAAAAAATGGAAGATGCCGCAATTAAAAAGTTGTCAATTTTAGTATCGCATGGTCCAGGTTGAGTCGTAATGAGGGGGTGTTATGAAACGATTGCGTCCAGCTGTAGGAGGAGGGATTACTTTAGTTGGCTTGGGTTGTTTGCTTTCTGTTATGGGGGGATAAAAGAGGCATGGAAGACGGAGCAAAGCTGACAGAGAGAGAGATAGAGAGAGAGAGACAGGAAGAATTGAGACGCCTCCCTAGCAGCACAAACTCCTACCTGGTCACCTTCAGCAATCTCCTGTAGAGATAGTAGGTGTGGGAGAGGAGGAGGAGGGGGACAGACATCCGACAGGACAGAGAGAGAGACTGTCAACAACAGCCATGGCATGGACAGAATTCACACAGGTATGTAAACACAGACATTCACACTCACATACAACATCATCCTCATCTCACACTCTATATATATCCCCAGGTCTTTCCTCTCGGGGTCGGCTGATAGACAGGTTCCGGATTGATTTGAAGTTATTCGTTTTTTGTTCATAAATCCTTAAATGGTCTGGCACCTCCATATTTATTGGATCTCCTACACGTATACGGTCCTGGTAGGTCATTAAGGTCATCGGATCAGTTTTTTAGTCTGTATCAAGGAACCGGTGTAAGCATGGAGGGGACCAGGTTTTTGCTGTTTACTTGTTTTTTTTAAATCTTCTGGGGGTCCCATGATGCTTCCGACCTGGCTGAGCTCCCGCAAGCATTGTGCTATTTTTACTGTTTTCACTCTAAACTGTGGTTATTTTACTCTTTTATTCAAAATTCCACTCCTAAACATGTCAGAAACGGGTCCTGCTTCCTCTCAACATGAAACAGTGTTAGACAAGGCCGCATAACAACAAAACACCAACTGACTGTTAATCAAAGATTGTGCCGTGGTCTGAAAATTATATATTAAATTAAAGTTACTTGTATCTTTCCAGAGACTTTGTTTCCCTTTTTTTTCTTTTTTTTCCCTTAACTCTCTTGCTATTGATTTATTTACTTATTTTTAAGGATAAATTAATTTCTTTAATATTATTTTGCCCTTTTAAATATTCATTTAGGCGCCACGGTGGCATAGTGAGTAGCACGTTCGCCTCACAGCAAGGTCGCTAGTTCGAGCCCCGGCTGGGTCAGTTGGCATTTCTGTGTGGAGTTTGCATGTTCTCCCCGTGGTTGCGTGGGTTTCCTCCGGGTGCTCCGGTTTCCCCCACAAGTCCAAAGACATGTGGTATAGGTGAGCTGTGTATGCTAAAATTGTCTATTGTATACTAAACCAAATATATAAATGTTTACTAGACAACTAAAATTGTCAAGTGTATGAGTGTGGATGAGCGTGTATGGATGTTTCCCAGAGAAGGGCATCCGCTGCGTAAAACAAATGCTGGATAAGTTGGTGGTTTATTCCGCTGTGGCGACCCCAGATTAATAAAGGGACTAAGCCGACTAGAAAATGAATGAATGAATGAATGAAATATTCATTTGGTAAATATTTAGTTAACCTATTTGCTACTATTGTTTATGATTTGATTTTGCAGTAGATTTGGACTCTAACACTTGGCACATTTTTTTTAAAACCTGTCTCTGATTACGTCTCTAAAAGCACATTGTACATTCATTTTGACAAGCTTAAATAAACATGTAAAAAAAAAAAAAATTAAAAAAAACTTCTGAAATGGCATTTTTGTCCTTTAAGAGTTTGAGCCTTTTGAATATTGAGGGGTGAACGTTGTTCTTTATGTGCTGTGTGATTATTTCTTTTCATTAGTACTGATTGTTTTCAGCGTTTTGGGCAACACTGTATTGTAAAAATGTGCTATATAAATAAACTACACTGGCGCAAGGGACATCCTGAGGATTTACTCTATTGAGCGGTAGTTTAGTTCAGTATGTATGATTGGTTATGGGTCACCCTCATCAGGCTTGTGTTGGCACTACTAAAAGTACCCTTACTTGGTAGGGCATGGTGGGATTGCTCGAAGAATAAAGTCATACAGGGGATGACTGAGAACGACTTCTTTTGAGATCTTTTTTCATCTTCTAAGGTCAAAAGCGCGAGACTTAATATTGAATATTTCCAGAAAAATCAGAAAAGGACAATCTTTTTATATATTATGACACTAATCCTGATTTTTAAAGAGACAGACCCCGTACAGTCATAAACTCTCATTTTAGATGCTGATTTTTTTTTTGATGTTGTTGCAAGCACTAAAGAAACAGATTTCTTTCATTATAGGCATTTGTCAACTGCTGTTTTTCTCTGAGACGATCTGGGTGGGCCACCAAAAAAAACCTATGCAAATAAGTACATAAATAAACTGAGAACATGTGGAGCTCATTTCTGAAGTGTAAAGAGGCGTTGACAGTCATTTGTGGTGAGGGAATGATGAAAGTGAACGTTGGCGATATAATGAGGGCGTTTAGTCACTCAATGTATTTCAGAACAGTATAATTTTATGCAAATGAGCAAAGACATAACTGCCTTGTAGAATGATTCTCTGCCTATATAAAGTGATACAGCAAAACAAATAAGCCAAAGTCATAAATAAGGTTTTGCTTATGATATGACATATCCGATGCTGATATTTATACTACTATTTAAAACTTTGGGGTTTAAAAAAACACGTTTTTTGTTCAACAAGAGTTAATACATTTGATCAAACTTGATCAGAAAATACATGCAGAATATTACAAAAGACAAATGTGAATTTTTTTTTATATTAATGATCATACTTTTATAACATTGGTAAGCCCATTTAACGACTTCTGAAGAATCACGTGACACTGAAAACTGGTGTATTGAGTGCTAAAAGTGTATCTTTGCACAACAGTAAGAAATTACAATTTATAATATAATCTATCAGAAAAGAGTCGTTTTTTTACCATTACCATTTTTTCTGCATTATCAATCAAATAAATCCCGCCTTGGTGGAGCTAATAAACTTATGAAATAATTTTTTTTTAAAATAAATAAATGAATAAATAATTAAATAAAATAATCTTCCAACGCCCAAAATTTTCAATTTAGGTGTATAAACAAACGCTTTCTCCTGCAGAAGTGACATGAAAATTGTCAAATTAGACTAATGTTTTCATTTTATCCTTCCAATACATTTCAGTGTGTAGCCTTTGAACAGTTTTGAATGAAACGAGCCTAGAGCACCATTAGCTAAACAGCAGAGGGCGCTCTAGGCTAGTTTTTAAAAGCAAGTAGCGGTCTAAGCTAGATATAAACAGTAGGAGGCAGTCTTGGCTAGCTTTAAACAGCTGGTGGTGCTCTAGGCTAGTTTTTAACAGTAGATGGCGCTTTAGGCTACTTTTAAAACACAGGTGGTGCTCCTGGTTAGTTTTGAACAGCAGGTGGTGCTCTAGGCTAGATATGAACAGCAGGTGGCAGTCTACACTAGCTTTGAACAGCAACTGGCGCTCTAGGCTAGTTCTGAACAGCAGAGGCCGCTCTAGGCTAGTTTTTAATAGCAAGTAGAGTTCCTGCCTAGTTTTGAACAGCAGGTGGCGGTCTAGGCTACTTTTGCATCACAGGTGGCACTTTAGGCTACTTTTGAATAGCAGGTAGCGCTCTAGGCTGGATATGAACAGCAGGTGGCAGTCTAGGCTAGTTTTAAACAGTAAATGACACTCTAGGTTTGTTTTGAACAGCTGATGGTGCTCTGGGCTAGTTTTGAACAGCAGACGGTACTTAAGGCTACTTTTGAAACAAAGTTGGTGCTCCTGCCTAGTTTTGAACAGCAGGTGGCACTCTTGGCTACTTTTGAATGAGATGGTTCTCTAGGCCAGATTTGAATAGCAGGTAACGCTCTAGGCTAGATATTAACAGAAGGTGGCAGTCTAGGCTAATTTTGAACAGCAAATGGTGCTCTAGGCTAAATATGAACAGCAGAGGCCATTCTAGGCTAGTTTTAAATAGCAGGTAGAGTTCCTGCCTAGTTTTGAACTGCAGGTGGCGGTCTAGGTTACTTTTGCATCACAGCTGGCGCTTTAGGCTTCTTTTGAATAGTAGGTAGCGCTCTAGGCTGGATATGAACAGCAGGTGGCAGTCTAGGCTAGTTTTGAACAGTAAATGGCGCTCTAGGCTAGTTTTGAACAGCTGATGGCGCTCTTGGCTAGTTTTAAACAGCAGATGGTGCTTTAGGCTACTTTTTGAAACACAGTTGGTGCTCCTGCCTAGTTTTGAACAGCAGGTGGTGCTCTTGGCTACTTTTGAATCAGATGGTTCTCTAGGCAAGTTTTGAATAGTAGGTAATGCTCTGGGCTGGATATGATCAGCAGGTGGCAGTCTAGGCTAATTTTGAACAGCAAATGGCGCTCTAGGCTAGTTTTGAACGGCAGACGAAAACTAAAATTGTCAAATTAGACTGATGTTTTCATTTTTTCCTGCCACTACATTTCAGTGTGTAAGCCTAGGGACTGTAAGAAGCTTTCAAACTGAACACTGTGGAGTAAATATGGTGCATGAATCAGGAACAACAAGAGACACAGAGACACAAACACACACACACAGACATTCACAGTACGAACACACACAGGGGAAACACTGAGTGCAGTAGTTTAAGCACTGTTTGCTGAGGCAATGACCTGAATTGATGAGAGCAGAGTGATACAAGCTTTAACTCTACCACTACAAAAGCATGTATAATGCAGCTGTGCAAACACATCTCTACATTTACTGCTACAGCATTATGTATGAATATATATAAATAATAAAGTTTAACACAACTCTTAATGTAAAAAATGAGATATCTGAAGATAATGATAATTTTAAAATGCAGACACCCACCTGGATGACTCCTTCCATCATGCTCACCATCTTGTTGACAATGGCGATGACTTTGTGAGTGCGTTCGGAGGGACTGATGTCGGGCCGGTATTGGCTGGACATGACGTAGCGGCAGGTCATGTACAGCACGTACGTAGGAGAAAGCTTGAAGTGCACCGTTGAGCTGTTGGTGTAGTTGATGATGGCAGACAGGAAGGCATCCTCGGCTATAGGGGGAAAAAATCACGGAATAGATGAAGGGTAGAGAGATTAAATTGTGATCAAATTCATTCATAGAGCTTTGACAACAAAAAAATTGTCCAAGAAATCGATTGTGTGATTTTTAAAATGCATCACTATTCTCTTTAGAATCATTTCTGAGCTTAGTTTTGAACAGCAGACGGTGGTCTAAGCTAGTTTTGAATAGCAGGCAGCACTCTAGGCTAGTTTTGAACAAATGATGGTGCTCTGGGCTAGTTTTGAACAGCAGGTGGTGCTCTAGGCTAGTTTTGAAAAGCAGGTGATCTGCTAGGCTAGTTTTGAACAGCAGCTGGTGCTCTAAGGTAGTTACAACAGTAGATGATACTCTATAGGCTAGTTTTTTTTTCCACTGATGGTGGCCTAGGTTAGTTTTGAATAGCTGATGGTGCTCTAGACTAATTTTGAACAGCAGATGGCGCTCTAGGCTAGATTTCAATAGCAGCTAACGCTCTAGACTAGATATGAACAGCAGATTGCACTCTAGGCTGCATTTAAACAGCAGGTGACGCTCTGGGCTAGTTTTGAATAGCAGGTAGCCCTCTGAGCTAAATACAAACAGGCGGTGGCAGTCTAGGTTTGTTTTGAACAGCAAATGACGCACTCTAGGCTAGTTTTGAACAGCTGATAGCGCTTTAGGCTAGATATGAAGAGCTGATGGGCTATAGGCTAGTTACAACAGCAGGTGGCACTCTAGGCTTCTTTTGAATCAGAGGTAATGCTCTAGGCTAGTTTTGAATAGCAGGTAGCCCTCTGTGCTAAATACAAACAGGCGGTGGCAGTCTAGCTTTGCTTTGAACAGCAAATGGTACTCTAGGCTAGTTTTGAACAGCTGATAGCGCTTTAGGCTAGATATGAAGAGCTGATGCGCTATATGCTAGTTACAACAGCAGGTGGCACTCTAGGCTTCTTTTGAATCACAGGTAATGCTCTAGGCTAGTTTTAAATAGCAGGTAGCCCTCTGACCTAAATATAAACAGGCGGTGGCAGTCTAGGTTTGTTTTGAACAGCAAATGGCGCTCTAGGCTAGTTTTGAACAGCTGATAGCGCTCTAGGTTAGATATGAAGAGCTGATGCGCTATAGGCTAGTTTACAACAGCAGGTGGCACTCTAGGCTTCTTTTGAATCACAGGTAATTCTCTAGGCTAGTTTTGAATAGCAGGTAGCCCTCTGAGCTAAATATAAACAGGCGGTGACAGTCTAGGTTTGTTTTGAACAGCAAATGACGCTCTAGGCTAGTTTTGAAATGCTGATAGCGCTTTAGACTAGATTTGAAGAGCTAATGCGCTATAGGCTAGTTACAACAGCAGGAGGCATTCTATGCTTCTTTTGAATCGCAGGTAACGTTCTAGGCTAGTTTTGAATCACAGGTGGCACTCTAGGCTAGTATTTAACAGCAGGTGTTGCTTAATGATTTTAGGTTTAAGTCGCAAGTGTAAGAAAATGGAAGCAAGCAGAGTATGACTGTTTGGAAAGCGCACAGCGCCATCTGGTCCAGAAACCATTCAGAGAGAATAGTGATGCATATCAAAATTCCTAAATGAACCAATAACATAATTAAATTGTACAATTCAGTACAAATAAGACACAATGCATAACATTACATAATATCACAACATGCTGTAAACATTGATAACGTGCAACAAATAATACAACGCAGCATAGAAAACATACAATTCTAAAGCACATCCCACATTAAACAGCATACATCATGCTTCAACGTACTTACAAAAAGTGCTCAAATAAAAAAAAATCAATCATCAATATATATTATAACTGTTTTTAATTGTTTTATAACTCTCAATTATTTTTTAGAGCAGTGGTTCTCAAGCTTTTTTTCTCCAAGTACCACCTCAAAAAAAAAAATCTCTCCAAGTACCACCATAACCTGTATTTAAGTACAGTAGCATAATAGGCCTAATGAAGCAGCTACAGCACTGCACAGTTCAAAAACGAGGCAGAATAATTCTTCTAATTAAGAATATTTATTATTGTTAGCCACTTAAATTAAAGGTTTAGCCTATTAAAATCTATTTACTGATCACATCGGTGTTATCGTACGCATCAAAGGGTTAAAAGTGTGTTCATATTTTTACTTTAATTATTCAGCAATTCCTCTGCGTACCACTAGAAGGAAGCTTGTGTACCACAAGTGGTACGCATACAACAGTTTGACAACCACTGCTTTAGAGCTTACAATGCATTGTAACGTGATTTAAGGCATAATCAACAGGTATTAAAAGTGCATTACATACAAAGGCTTTAAGTAAAGTGTTATCATACTAACACATATAGACTTATCTTAGTGATCTCATTTATAAACACGTTTAAATAATTAAATGAATATGAAAATTGAAATAAAGGATGTGACTTGATTATCTGCTGTAGTTGTGATAAATCCATGCAAAGGCACAGAAAAAAAAACCAATAACCAAATTGGTCATAAACCAAAAAAACTCACTCCTGCTTTTTTTTTCTTCTTTTAAAAAGACTGAATGATTATCAACAAAACAATCAAAGAAAATAACAGCTAAATCAATGTTCAACTAGCTGAACACAAAAAAACAGTCTATACTTTTCTAACAGTCATCAATAGTTTCCAAGCATTGATTTGAGGCGGCTAACCATTAGTGATTTCTATAATTAGCTGTCTGTTTAGCTTCAGAATCAGCAGTACAAATGAAAAAACAAAACATTCGCATCAGCCGGGTCATGCAGAAACACTCGGGACAACACAAACCAAACAAACATGACATTAAAAAGCCAACAAAACACACGACCCAGTTACAGACAAAACACACAAAGAGAAAGGAAACCAGCACAAATCAATGGGTCTTGCTTGTCAGACAGATTGCAGTTTACTCACAGTTTTCCCTGAACTCGATGCTGGCCGGCAGAGTGAGCTCCGGGCCATCCTGAGACCTGCGGGGAAAGAATTGGTGCTCGATAAACCAGTTGAGATAGGACAGATTGACGCCGCTGTCTACAGACGCCCACCGCTCCAGAGACCCTGCTCCCATCCTGCCATACAACATCCCGCCTCAGACGCCAGACTCTGCTGTGTGTGAATGCGTGTGCGTGTTTGTTCATTGCCAATGGATTATTGATGACAGGACTGAAGCCAGGTGAGCGGCGGGTTCAGGCGTCTCAGGTTCAGACTGAAGGAAGGAGTTGTGTTACATATAGATGCCTGCACCCGCCGCCAACTCCATGGAGACCCTCAGTGACTGACAGATCACGCACACATGAAAAACCTGCTCTTACTAAACAGAGAAGGATAATAACATGGTGCTGTTTCTGTCTTATGTAGCCCTTGAGCACAAAACCAGTCTTATGTTAGATATTATTATTATCTAAGATATATTGATATATTAAAGTATATCAAAACACAACTTCAGATTAATAATGTATCTTTCGAAGGACTTCATTTAGGCTGCATTTACACAGCAGATCTTAATGGTCAATTCTAATTTTGTTAGTGTATTCAATTTTTTTGATGACCAGCTTACAGTACATCATCTTTAAGAAGTGACTTGTATCTAATTGTCTGCGTTTACACTGCACACAGCAAAGGTGTTTTACCAGAATTTACCAAAAAAAAAAAAAAAAAGGCGGGCGTGGACGGATAGCTGATAATTAAAGAGCGTTCTTTTCTCTATTGCTTGATTTAATCTGTTCACAGGTTTTAAGTTTTTTATTCTTTTTGACAAGTAGTTGTTAAACTAGTTTATGACAGAAAAATTCTGACTTGCCCATCTTCTTTTAATCTAGGCATTTAACCCAATAGGTATCTTAATGTAATGTCTATGGCATAATTTATGCATGTGACGCATGCAACAGTTTTAGTTTATTGTTTATCGAGATATTATGCTTAAATACTTGTATGCTACATGACAATATAAAAGCTTTGTTGTCCTAAAAATATGAAATTTAAGTTTTGTAACTGCACTGAAATGAAAGCATCAGAGTTGACGCAATTTGCTTTGTTTTTTCATGATGACATCGTTACAGACACAAGGGCATGGATCTGATTCGTTTCGATATAAATTTCCACATATGAACAAGGCCTGAATCTGATTTGAGTACATTGGAAACCATGTGACGTTTTCCTGCTTACAGGTACATGGGCCTTATCCCATCTGTGCCACATGGGAGGGGGAAAAAAAATAAAGATATTCAGAATAGAGTCAACTGAAACATGCAGTGTAAATGAATCCTTAGACGACATTAATGTGAATTATTTATTTATTTATTTTAGTGATTCGATTTTTTGAAAAAGCTTTTCAAATAGTTCTATCTCTGACAAATATTGTCATACAATAACAAACCATAGCGCAATGGAAAATGTATTTATTCAGCTTTCACGTTGACACTTGTGACTTGCTTTGTGGTCCATGGTCTCATACACTAAATGATCTAAATCTTTTTTTCCACGTTATCGGTTATTTCAGAATTATGTAAAATTACACAAATTGCTTGTGTTATTCAAATATACTAAGTATACTGTAGCAATTAATAAAAAATAATTGCAAGAATTTAAATTAAATAAAATGTTATTAAATAAAATTAATGATTTTGAATTTTTATTGTAATGATGACAAAATTACAAAAAAATATTATTACTACTAACACTACTAGTTTTTTTTTATTATATATTGTTATTTAGCATAATTTATAGTAATCTCTTGATTTTTACTACTTTTATTTATTTATTTTTGTTGTTGTTATCGAAAATCACTTCATTCGATTAGCTCCAGATTTGGCTTCAGTGCTGACTAATGTACATGCACAGATATCAATATTGTAAATCATCCTGTAGAAAATATTAATTTAAAAAGGGAGATTTGTGAGAGGTGTACTCTGCCTTTAGCTTCAGAAACCTCACACAAAAAAAAATCTAGTTTTTCGATTCGGGTCTGACAAAAGACATCAGTGTTTTAATATTAAATTTCTCATGTCATTAGCTGGGTTTCCATCCACCTACAGTATATATATTAGGGCAGTGAGATTTGGGAATAAGTTAATCTAAGTAACACACTGCTTTTTAGCACTAAGAAGCTATGATACTGTTTACTGAGCTGAAGTTTGTTTACAAAATTAAATTGCAAATCATATTGTGATAAATTAAGGCATAACTCATGACTGTTTGTGCTAGAGAAAAAGTGGTTTCATTTCTGAATGTTTAAAAACAAAGTAGAATAAATGTTGGTTATTAAATTATGATTTACCTCTAGAATAGTCAAGAGCATCTGTGCTTGACGTCTCATGCCTTCACACACCACCCCGTATTTAATGCATGTCCGCATCATCTTCTGAGGCACAAGTAACTTATTAAATAAAGAAAAGATTCACGCAGCTTCTCTTACTGCAGCAAATTCCGTTTTTACTCTAGATATTTGGCGCCAGTTTATCAGGAAGTGACGATTTTGTTCTCTTTGACTCACTGGATGAAAACACTGCTTTATTCGCACGTCTTTTATGTGATATTTCTGTTTTGCACATAAATTTTATTCACATTTTTAGATGAAAACATAGCTAGAGACAACTACTGTAAGCACACACAGAGTTGATTGTCTTTACCTTCCATCATGCTTGCTAAAGTCTTGCTGCTCTCCACGAATCATGGGCTTCACCAGGCCTCTTTCACTGCTGTTTCCAGAACGCTCCATCTCCAGCTTCCCTGAGCTCTGAAACCAGCAATCACCCCATCAGAGACCCATCACAGCACACACAGACATGTAAAACAATCAAGCCAATCTAAAACCTTGCTTGTAGGGAGAGCGGAGCCACTAAGAATGTCCCCGTGGAGGTCAAAGGTCGTCTCTGGGACACTCCTAAAACAGACAGAAAAAAGGGCAAGCATTTCAGCAATCATTTCAGCAGATAACGCGAAAGTAAATAATGTCCGTAGTCAAACAAACAGAAGCATGCTGTACTGTATGACCACCTGCGCACGCTCGGAAACACAAAAACCGGAGCTGAATGGAAAGGCAAACAACACAGTTTCACAAACAGCCGGATACACATGTGTTGAGCTCTGAAGACCATCAATAACACGCCAACATTCATACCGGGTGAAATGAACGTGCAAGCATAAATATACACCCACGCAAGTGTTTGAACGAAATTATACAAACAAAACAGATTTTAATGACAAGATGAGAAGGCAAAACACTACTGTTTGTGCTACTGTGTTAAACAGCTGGCAAACAGCTGTCCCCGGTTCTCTGTGTTCATAACTACTGTATATACAAATATCAGCTATACTGAGAGAGTGGGCCATTCTGAGATGCTGCGATTAGCAAATCACAAGGCTGTGATATGAATGTGATTTAAATATATAAAGATAACACAAATAGTCTATGCAGAATTATTAGCCCTCCTGAATTATTAGGCCCCTGTATATTTTTTCCCCAGTTTCTATTTAACAGAAAGATGTTTTCAGCATATTTCTAAATATAATAGTTCTAATAACTGATTTATTTTATATTTGCAATGATGACAATAATATTTCACTAGTTTTTTTTTCCAAATGCTTCTGTAGTATAAAGGCTTAACTAGGTTAATTAGGCAAGTTAGTGTAAATATGCATTGTAAAATGATGGTTTGATCTGTAGACAATCGAAAAAAATATTGTTTAAGGGGGCTAATAATATTGTCTTAAATTAGTTTTTTTTAACGTTTTTATTCTAACTCAATAGAAATAAGACTTTCTTCAGAAGAAAAAATATTATCAGACATACAGTGAAAAATTCCTTGCAGTTAAACATCATTTAGGAAATATTAGAAAAAAATAAAAATAAAATTCACAGGAAGGCTGAGCATTTCGACTTCAACTGTATATCGCCAGGGAGCTTTGGGTGTCCGGTGTTTAAATCCCAGCTAGCTCGTGGACCTTTCCTAATCCTATCCCCTCTCTCTCCAACTTCTCTTCCTGTCTGTTTACTTATGTCAATAAAAAAAATCTAAATAAAATCTTTACAACATAACACAAATATGCATCTATAAGCAAGTGCCTGTTGGCTGTCCTCTGCTCTACAAAAAATCATGTTTATGACAATACATATAAAAGTAACCCACCAGTCCTTCTGCACCCAACCCCGTGTTGAGCTGGGATTGAACAGGCAATTTTTTTAAATGCATGGGAGTCAGTTGCTCTAACAAGGAGGCTAAAGGACATGGCCTCTAGCGTCTGTCACTAGAGCACCTTTAGAGGTCAGAGGAGAGAGGTTTGCCTGCATAGCACTTCACTAGCTGGCCTTACATAAATTGAAATAACATAGAAAGAAATTACCAGTTTACAACATCAAGCAATTTAATTTGCTAGTGCACATTGCTATTCTTTAGATAACAATAATCCATCCAAATACATCCACTAAAAGAATGTTTTGGTAATCAAAACCTGACCAAAATCTGACCATTTTCTTCAGCGTTTGGGGTGGTGGTTCTTTTCTGTTGCCGTCAGTTTGAGGACTTCAACAACAATATTCTTAACCACACCACTTCAAACTGTAACATTGCTATGAAGAAATGCACAAAAATAAAGCCCCACCCCCTACTTGACATCCAGTTTCAATTAAGTCTCAGCAACTTCCGGTTCACACAGACATTAACAATCAATAGAAGTAAATGAGAGCTTTTTTGTGTGCTGCTCACTAATGACAAAACTGAGGCTTGTTAAATTAAATTGCAAATCGAATAGAAAAATAGTCAGAAAAATAAAATAAAAAAATGATAATAGTAAAAATTTTTTTTTAAAGCATTTAGATATTTTCCCCGCTATTCAGCCAGCCCTAGAGATGCATGTTCAAAATTCTGAGTATCAGCAATGACGTGTTCTGCTAGAAACGCTTTTTATATTAAATAACCATGTCGTAATGCCCATTTTGTATAATCCAGTGAATTGCATTTAATGCATTTAATTTATCTTAAAACTTGATGGACGGAAACCAAAAAAAAGGAGATTATTCTGATAATAAATTAAGCCTGGCATTAGTGCAAAAATAGATCAATGTAAAGTAACTTGTGCAGCTGCGCATCAATGAATTTGCTCTTCTGATATAACTGATATAAAAACATCGTAATTTTGATAAGTCTCCACTCCATGTTTCTTATGTTTAAATAGCATGCATGAAAACGACATATCTAATGCAGAACCAACCACCAAAAAAAAAAGAAAAGAAAAAAAGAAGAAGAAGAAAAGGATTTAATTAAATGATAATTTTTTTTTCATTCAATTCATATGTTTAGGGCTGAACCACATGTGTCATCAACTACAGTACAAGATAAATACAAGATCTGTTTCTTTTAACTCATGTTGCACTAATTGGCATTTGACTAAGTTTCTTCAATAAATCATAATGAAAACGCATTACTTGTCATTATTTTATTCAAAGGAGATTTTAATGTACAGAAGAAAAAAACATGCATTATACTTTCATGATTTTGAAAGCCCATATTATCTTTGGCCGACCCGTGTCCACTGAACCCTTTGCATGTACATCTAGCCTACAGTATATATTCAGAAATATCTGACCAACACAAAAACCAGAGAAATCAGATATTACATGGACTGAGCTCTTGTCTGATCCTTCCCATCAACAAGCATTCCCTGTCCTGGAATGAGCACTGCTGTAATCCAGTGGAACATCAGGACATCAGATTAGAGATTTTTGCTTACCGCCGCAAACACGTCCACCGTTAGACGGCATGTTTTCACATCAAATTAATGCAGAAAATTAACCTAATTCAACCTAGGCATTACGAAAGACTGGCCTGACATGAACGCAGATTACAGCACATTGAACGCAACAGGATGCGCATGGCATACAAGCTCACACAAACCACCATCGAACAACAACTTTACTTTTGAAAAAACTCAAAAAGTCAACATAAGAAACAGGAATTACAACTCTGGGAGAGCTTAATGGTGGAGCTACACAGGGCAGGCATAGTTTACATGTACTAACAGAGAGTCATCAAGTAAAAATAAACTATTACTAATGAGGAGGGCTGGGAAAATGAGTTTGTTTAGCATAAACACCTTTAAAACGAAAACGTGAGGCCATTTCGTGAGGCTATCCTAATGTTATTGCTCAACATTTAACACTAACATAATAGTTATTAATCATATTAAATCACACATAATCATATATTATTTTAGATAATTTTTGTAAATATAATTATTGAGCAAAAATGCATTAAACTGATATTTAAATTGATTAAGATATTTATAAATATACATTTATTATTTATTTTTTCTTTTCAATATTTTAAGACACGCACTGCTGTTTCCTGAGCATAATATGATATTATAAATATATAATATACACACAACCATTTTTGAATGATATTATTAATCAGCATATTATAATGATTTCTGGAGGATCATGTGACACTGACTTCTTGAGTTATGGCCAAATGTAGTAACTTCTTAAAATTCACCTCACTTCAAACTCATGAAACTTCTTAAGACTCACCTTTTTAGCATTGCTTTTAACTTACAGTAGGATGATTCTTTTTGTTCACTTTATTTTATTTTATGGTTCCTATTATTATTGTTTTGTTGAATCTTGTTATTGTTTCTGCTATTGTTAGTGTTTTACCTTATATTGTTAGTATTTTGCCTTGCAGGGCTTTGAGCCTAAGAAAAGCGCATTACAAATAAAATTTATTATTATAAAAACATTTAAACATACGCCTACTTTAGTATTTTAATCACATTAATGCATCCGTAGTGAGTAAATGAAGAGTTCAGATGCAAAAACGCCTAAATGCCATTTGAAATTTACTTCTAAAATGATCATTTTTATCGGGCTCCTGTGTGAAGGTTCAGTAATTTCACTTTTATGGCCAAGAAAATGTCTTTGTCGTGTTCTTGAAATAAGTCAACATAAACAAAGGAGGCTGAGAATAATGCTCTGAAAGCACTTACAGGTTTTTGCATCTAAACTCTTAATATAAAATATAGAATATTTACAAAAACATATACTTTTTTTGAAGATCCAGTAGTGTATAAATAAATAAAATGAAATAAACACAACACAGCTTAAATTACACAAATATACTATATCTATCATTATTATTACATTGAATTTGATCTCTAGATACAAGTTTGAAAACCCTGCTCTCATCTAACTCTCAATAATCATTTTGAAATTCAGAAGCAGCAAAATGAGATAAAGTTTCAATCATTTCAAAATGATGCTGGCTTATACTTACAAACTCAATCGGTTATACCCCATGAAATGCACGCTACTCACCAGCAGCTCTGAACTCCAGCAGCTCTGTTTTCCAGTGTTGTATGATGAAGTGTGTGTGTGTGTGTGTGTGTGTGTGTGTGTGGGAGCGTCACTACTCTCCGCCTGTCTCAAACACTCTCTCTGAAATGACACAGGGAGGACACACCCCTCTCTAACCCACACTGAGCAGATTATAGAGTCTCTCTTCAACATAACCTTCAGCTCACCCTCTCCTGTCACTCTTTTATAGCGGTTCTCACAGTATAGGCTGCGTTAACGCTAAAATCTGACAGTACGGTCACTGCAGAAGGACATAAAACCTGAGAAACTCCAGAAAACCCCCATAACACAACTTGCAGGAGCAAACACACACAACACACAGACATCTACAGTAAATACTGCCATCTAATGGCTTCATTATTAACACTTCTGGATAGAGCTATGACCCAAATCTCCCAAATAACTGTACGTTCACATCGAAAGCAGTGAGAGCGTCAAAGTAGCCGAAAGTCATTCATTTTCAATGGGAGCCGGCGGCGATATGCAGCGAGGAGAAGAAGCAGCGCGTCTTCACCGGTGTGGTCATCGAGGAGAGTTGAAATCAAGTCAACTTTATGGTAATGAGCTATGACACGGTTCGGTGGCAAGCAATCAGAATGTAGAAGTCCACTGCTTGAGAAGAGTCCAGAGAACACAGTCCTGTGAACTTTGCTTCCGACTACAGTTGTTCCCAAGGGTTTTAATATTACGGTCGCCGGATGTGCATTAATGTTATTTATTTATTTATTTTTTCTAAAAATGCGGTAATTTCATGCGACAGTACAAACAGTATTTCTGCTTCAGAATATTTAAAAACATATGGACACATATTGGATAAGTGAAGCAACATGCAACAACTTGAACTTCCAAATGAATCTCATAAAAAGTGTGCAACATTTTCACGCTAAAAAGCATGTTTTATGTAGAAATGTAAGTGTAAAATTTAAGTGTAAAATGTGAGTGTAAAATGTATGTTTGCTGATAATGCTGCAAAAGCTCCTTTAAATACGAGATCAATGTGGCGAATTTTGACACTCTTGCCACCGGAGCTCTGAAGGCAGACAGCGTTGTCACCAGGGCGAACTTTGACGCTCCCACTGCATTCGGTGGGAACGTACAGTAAAACTTATGCTGGAATAGTTGGCGGTTCATTCTGCTGTGGCGACCCCTGATAAATAAGGGACTGAGCCGAAGGAAAATAAATGAATGAGCTTAATTTGATTGAATTGAATTTAGTATCATTTCTGTAAATTCAATCAATTAATAGGTTATATACATTGAGCACATACTGTAATACTTAGAAACATATGATCACATATGAATGAGTATATTTCTGAATATATCTCTGCAATCATTTAGATCTTCAGGGCAAACGTTGGAATAAAATAACATATAAATGTTAATAAAATATAAAAAACACTTTGTAAAACTAAATGATTACAAGCCCAACATAATAAATAAATAAATAAATAAATAAATAAATAAATAAATAAATAAAT
>CAIGQQ010026964.1:2442228-2460910 GCA_903798035.1 Danio albolineatus | reverse complement strand
ATATTTTTCTGCTTCAAAGTTTTGTGAAAACTGTGACATATTTCACGTTTTATGATTCTTTGATTAAAAGGATGTTCAAAACGATAAGTTATATACAGTATATACATATTTATAGTTATGTCCTAACCAGTCTAGGGTTGGTAGGAGCAATAACAAAGTATAAATAATTTAAATTTAGAGACAATAAATTTAGGGTTTTCCCTTCTGTCCCAGCTCACAAAAACCACAACAGGTTAACACGAAATAACAATGTTTATTAAAGTTCTCAGAAGTGCATTTCTTCGAAAGGGAAACCAGACCAAAATAATAAATAAAAACACCACTAACTTGTGAGGGATTAATATCTGACTCGCCTGCTAAAATAAAGAACCCCAAATAAAATTACAGCAACCTTCCCTTTCTCCCTCGCTGCCACAAACCAGGAGACAACAGGATTTCAAATTAAACGCCGATTCCCTACCTACTGCTTCAAATCTCCAACAGAAATATATAGTTTAAGGAGTGGTCCAGAGTGTATTTTTAAGGCTTGGTTGTGTTTATAAGATGCAAAGCAGTGTGTGCTCATGCTTCACGTTATTTTTTCATATATCTTACTTCGATTATGTACAGCTACTCAGCTAACATGAAAACGACTGTCATATTTTTTAGTTCCTCTGAAAGGCCAGTCCTCAAGAGGCTCTCATTTGGTCAGCTAACGTGACGTTCTGTGATTTGTGGATTAGCTCCACGTCACCAGGAAAAGCATCACATGCCTACAAGCACACGTTTTTGCGCTCTGTAAATACTGTCATCAGTTTGTGCCTAAATCAGACAGAAAATGACACACAGGACACAGCTGAACCTCACGCCTGATAAAATCTGACAAGTGTCTTTCACATATATTCAGAATAAGCATGTGTAAGTAATTTGAAACGTTCATATATCTTTAGCGAGTTTGTTATCTGAGATGTAGAACGCACGGAAAGCACCCACATAGAGAGACACTGCAGCACTGGTGAAGATTGTGGCTGTTTACAGCGGCTTGACTGATAAATGAGTTTGTAGCTAAATTGTTAGTAGTGACAAACAGCATTTCCATTTCTCCTTTTTAAATGCTAGAGCTATATATATATATTCTCTTCTCTTCTGTTTATATCTCGCCTCTTCGCTGCGCAGGGTGTGTGCGCGAGGTGAATGCCTTGTAATCTCACTAACCTAGATGTATTTTTTTATTTTACCCAAACTTTGTTCACTGCAGGCTTTGCTGAGCTAACTCCGTAAGAACTTTGAGCATATTACATTCAGAGATGTTGTATATGTTTACACAGCTACATTACACAGCAACTAAAGTTTGCAATATGATATCGTAGTGGACCAACCTTTTAATAAAAGTATTTTCTTTCACTCTTGAATACAACTTAATGTCTTCGTAATACATAAAAGTTTTTACTGGGAGTTTTAAAAATGTTAAATCAAAGTTTCCACAAAAAATATGAAGCAGTCCATAAGTTTTCAACTCTGAGAATAATATGTTAAATAAAATAAAATTAATCTGAGAATAAAAATGTTTTGAGCAGCATATTAGAGTGATTAATAAAGGATCATATCACATTCAGCTTCAGAAAATCCATCTTTAAATCACATGAACAAAAGCTACTTTATATTACATTCAATAAGAACTACTAACTAATACTAATAGAACTAATACTAATATTTTCACAATTGTTTCATATTTTTACTGTATTTTTGCTATTGCAGCCTGGCTTAGCTAAACAGCCTTCTTTTTTTAAACATTAGCTTTTGACTGACAGTGTATTAGAAGGGGTCTCACTAGCTGAATACAGTGGTCCAGATAGTGAAGTGATTTGTCGGCCACAGCTCTACTCAAGCGTGAATGTCAGTGGGCAATCGGTGAGCCGCTCTTCACAGCTGTCACATCAGTGCAACTGAAACTCTAGCGCAGGCTTAGATCAGCATCACTGATCCAGGAACAGCTCTGCTACCGTTCGGCGGCGCACAAAGGCCTTTGTTTCTGCTCTACATCTGCAGGTAAGTGGAGGTGAGGTCATCGTGTATGTTTGTGTGTGTGGGTCACCTGGGCTCAGCTCCACCAAGTAAGGTAGTTTCTCAGGAGGGATGGATCCGTGCTGCGGCCCCATCCGGTTGTCTGGCTTACGTCCTTTCCTTGGAGCGTAATCTGGAGGACGCTTCTTCAGCTGGAAAACTAAGGCCTCTGTAAAATCAACAGCTTTGATGTAATAGCACTGTAACGTCAACAGAGGGTGATATAAGCTGGTGAAATAAGGCATTTTTCTTGTTGCTTTAAAGGCATGTATTTTTTTTTAACTCAAGTTCCAAACACTTATGAATTTTGTTCAAATTCAGAACACAAATAGTTTAAATGTTTAATAAATTCTGAGAAATTCTGACCTCTCTTGAAAGATAGTTCACCCAAATGCTAATTCTTCACAATGATCTAAAGAATCATGGAGCAATCACTCTTTCACAGATTTTATTTTTCCTTTTTTTTTTAAAAAAAAACTAAGACAGAAAAAACTTGGATTTAACTATAATATCTCAATTTGTGTTGAGAATATAGGCATTTCTGACTGGTCTGAAAAGCCAAGAGGGTGAGAATATTACCGCAACCATCACTGGGTGAACACATTCACACAACAGTCATTGGGCGTCATAGGGTGAACATAACATTACATGCTATAGTATGTCAAAGAAATAAAGAATTGCTAACAAAAGGTGTTTTCAAAGCTTTGGAGCCAATAAATGTATAGTTTTAAGATAAAAAGATTAAAACATTTATGATGAACCATTTGAACTTTTAATTTACCAAATAATTACACTAGAATATTTACTGAAACATACAAAAATTGAGTATATTAAAACAGAAAACAGTCATTTTAAATTGTACAAATATATAAATGCACCATAAAATGAAATTTTGAAAACCTATACGTAGGAATAGCTGAATAATAACAATTCAGTACACGGAAATGACAGTGTGAGCCTCAAACACCATTGTTTCCATGTTCTCATGTAAATCATGCGAGTTTAAAATCCCATTGAAAAACAGGCCAATCGGAACAAAACAGAGACTGTTACTTTCACACACAATCATTAATGTGTATGCACCCAGTAGCATTTGATTGCCCACTAATGAATAAATGTAAAATTCCTAGTTTATTTAATCAATTCAATTGTCAATTGGTCAATTGTTAATCAATTGTATTTTTCCCCTAATTTTTTATTTATCTATCTATCTTTGCTTGTATTATATTTACAATGTATGTGGGACTCTTATTTTGAAAACGGCACATGCTTTAAGAAACAGTAAAGAAGCTTTCTGTGAAACAGGCAGCCATGCTTCTCATGTGTTAACAGCAAAATGCAGGATATATGGATTACACACATTCAATTATCTTTTGTTTGTTTAACATGTATTTTGTGAAATTTGCCACCCATTCTTGTAATGAGACAACAAACACATGTAAATTGGTGAATATACATGTTTAATGCATGGCTATGCATCAGACCATATTATTCAGCTCTTACTGTAATTTTTCTGGAGTGAAAGAACATCAACAACTTCATGAAACTACATACTGAAATTGATTCTTGCCTGTGTTTTTACACAAGTTAACATTACATTGAACATTTGGTTCCTTTACTTGAAAGCTCAGATTTGATTATCCTAATTTGTTTGTTTACAGAGTTTGAGGTTTCCTGTATCATTATTATTGATACCCTACAGATCTTGATCTATCTTAAAGTTTGCTGTGATTCGTTGTTCAGCGTTTACACTACCATTGTACGCACTTAGTAAAATTGTATTTATCAAGTTTAAGAGTCTCTTGAACACTTATGTTTACTTTATTATAAGACATAAGAGACAAGATATTTTTGTTGATTTTTAGTTTTTAACTATTAAAACTATTTGCCTTCCAAATATGGTCCAAACCATCCATCTCATAAGGTTTTGAATGACCTATAAAACAGTTCTTTGAGAAATATTTCCACTAACCTAAGCCATATAACTTCTATGTAGATATCAGAGAACAATTTAACATCGATCAATGCATCCTATGGCACTCTTAACAACTTTATTTTTAGGTATGTCAATGCCATAACAACAGTAGATGCAGCTTTGGTGAACAAAACACACTTCTTCTAACCATAGTTTAAAATGCTCAGAAAAGTGTATGAGAAGACAGCAGAATGAGAAACTGTGTGTACTGCTGACCTTTATCACTCGTCCAGTCTCTGAGGATCTGCAGAGGACAGTCTGTGTCATCTAATATGGTCTCCTTCACTGCTTTATCATTGGCATGAATCACCTGCAGTAAACAAGAACACGCACACTCATTTATACATACACACGGTTACAAAAGTAAAGAGTTTAAAAGCATTTCAAATTGTACACAAATAGGTGGGAATGATGGGAGACAATGTCATGAAGGCATGCATACTCTCAGAAACATGATCGGCTGATTCCCTAACCCTAAGGCAATGTTGATGCTTTTGAACCACTGACAGGAGAGATTAAGGCCCCGTTTACACTAGTGCGTTTTAGTTTAAAAACGGCGTTTTAGCATGAAAACGATCTGCGTCCACACTAGCGGATCTCAACAGATCTCCCTCCACCAGAAACGTATATCACGTGACCATTCGCGCACCATTCACGCACTCTGGGCATGCGCGTTCAAGTATAAACAGGAAGCATGTGTCTCGCTCGGCATTTGGTTGTGGTTAGTCAACAAACGCTGGTTGAACAATGAACGCGATGGTAAAGAAAGCAAGAGAGGTCTTTTTGAGAACCGATGACGAGGTTGAGTTGTTACTTAAAGTAACAAATGAATATAAAACATCCATGGCTATCGAAAATACAGTGTTTACAGTGAAGGCTGGTCTGCCGTCTGCCGGTGACGTTATAGCCACGTGAGCTTGACGAATAAGGGAAGGATACGCAATGACCCAAAGCCCCAATCACGTAGCGGATCTCAGCAGCCACGCCTCTGTTTTCAAAACTATGCGTTTCCCTCCATCCACACTGAGACGCAACAGCAGCGTTTTAGAATGAAAACGCTCTCTCCAGCGTTTCTAAAATGCTCCGTTTTCGCACCTCGAAAACTCCGGCGTAGTATGGATGAATGGCGTAACCGTAGCAAAGCTTATGCGTTTTAAAACGAAAACGCACTAGTGTAAACGGGGCCTAAGACAGGATGCTTCAAGTATTTCCTGCTCTCCTCCTCTACACTTCCTCCTCATTCTCACATACAGTTGAAGACAGAATTATTAGCCTTTCTGAATTATTAGCCACCCTGTATTATTATAATTTTTTTAAATATTCCTTTAAAAAAATCCTTGCTCTGTTAAACATCAGTTGAGAAATTTAAGAAAAACAAAGGATGAATAAGTGGATGAATAGATTTGACTTCAACTGTATATCCCTATCTGGCACTCTGTACAGTGCTGCACACAGGACACCTACAACTGCACAATTCAATTACTCTCAGTTGAAAAGGTGAAGCAGATGTCAGATCCTGGCTTTAATCTGGAGGACAAATCGTGCAGCGGCCTGATGAAATATGCTGGATTTGATAACAGGAAGAGGAGGAGGGATTCACGGAGAGACGCTTTATAACTCCACAGTAAACACACACACACATCAAAAACAGAATTGAACAACCACAGAATTATGAAGAAACGTCGATGCGTTTTCTGCAAATTTCAACTTAGTACAATGGCATGTTTATTAATTTTATTTTTTGGCTTAACTCTCACATTTTAGAAGGTGTCCACATAAGAAAGAATGCAGGCTAATGCATACTATACATAAATATAAACAAGCCAACATGTACGCTTTAATGGGAAAAGTTGATCAATAAGTGTATGGCGCACACAGTAGAATTACTACTTTTAATTGATATTGTTTTCAAAAATTAAGGTCAAGAATGTTGATGTGATTCTGGAGTCAGATCTGAGTTTCAGTAGTCATGTCAAAGCAGTAACTAAATCAGCATACTATCATCTCAAAAACATTGCAGGAATTATATGCTTTTTTTGTTCCAGTGAGAAACTTTTATGCTTTTTTCATGCTTTTTATGCTTTCATGCTTTTATCAGCAGCAGGGTGAATTACTGTAATAGCCTCCTCACTGGCATTCCCAAAAAAGACAGTCAGACAGTTGCAGCTCATTCAGAACGCTGCTGCCAGGATTCTGACCAGAACCAAGAAACCAGAGCACATCACACCTGTCTTCAGGTCTTGAAACTGGTTCCCAGTTACACTCAGAATTGATTTTAAAGTATTATTACTTGTCTATAAAAGCACTAAATGGCCTTGGATCTCAATACATTACAGATATGCTCACTGAATACAAACCTAACAGATCACTTAGATCACCTTTTCAGTTTTCTATTGATTGAATTGGTGACGTCAGGCTTTAAAGCGAAAGGAAGCAGATCTCTCTAGCTCTCACTCATTCCTCCATGCCAACCACAGTCTCTGGCAGCTACTGTATGTACTGTACTTTTTCTATTTTAGTTTGGAGTTGAGAGTCCCAACCTGCTTTATGTTTGTTTGGCTATTTAGTTAATATCTTGCTGGGCTCCCCATCTCTTGTGGTATGGATTGTTTTGCTGATTAGTTTATGTTAATAAATAATTCAGTTGGAAATGGTTTATTTATGCTACGTTTTCTTAAAACAACAAGTCTATATTTAAGTAGGAACCGTAACAAATACCAATATACCGTTCTTCCTTTCATGACTAAATGCATCCCGCAGATTTTTGAAACACTGTCAGACAGCCCTGCATCTTCAAGTTTCTCAATAAAAAAGTAAACCTCTCTGTAAGCTACATCAGTGTTACAGCTCACCTGGGCGATGCAGTAGTCTCTAGGGTTTTCCTTCTCCAGGCCATATTTCTCCAGAGCCTCCGCCACAGCAAAGTCAGCCATATCAGTAGTTGAGAGCAGGATGGTCTTGTAGGGAATGTTGGGCTTCAGACTATCGGCGTAGATCCTCAGAGTGCCTCCTAAATGAGATTGGGTCGAAAAGAATTAAGAGTTAATAGTGTGGATAAGCAGCAGATCTATATTAATAAAAAATTAAAATAAAAATCGCTGAGGCCAATTAATCAGATGATACAGTAGTTGAGCTTTTAGAGATCATCACAATCGGATGCTAAATGATGCCAATTAACAGAAGTTTGCTTCATCAACCTTGTGTCAGATCCAAGGTCTCAAAGGTAGACTGATATATTGACAAGGACAAAGAATTAGCTAATACTTGGCATTTTGAAACACTTACTGATGGCTAGGCCCACACAAAATCAGCACGCGCAGAGATCAGCAGATTTTTTTGCCCATCGTTGAGTTTATTTGCATGTGTAAATGTGTGTACATTTATATTTATTAAATGAATTTCAGTAATATTATTGACTAATATGAAAATATTAATATGATTTATTTACAATGCAGTTTGTAAAGTCATATTTTCTGTCTTTTAGTAGACGTATTATATGAGAGACTTGCATTATTTACCAAATAAGTGGATTTACTTGGATTTCCATAGTAAAAATTCAATCTTAAAAAGGCTTTCTTTGTTATTTCTCATATTAAGTTCTTATGATACTCCCAAAATCACTCCTCATAAATCAAGAGATTTTTTTTTATTTTTTACAAAATTCTTAGCAGAAAAAGCAAAAAATGTCCGCAGACCCTTTTGACGCAATTTTGCTTCAAACAAACACAACTATATTTTCTGAACAAGAATAGTTGACAAATATACAGTAAGAAATACTTTTATGTAAAACACTATTTTTTAAAAGAGAAAATATTTATAATTATTGTAGCTTGAAGTCTAATGTTTGAGAAAACATGAGGTCCCTGAATTATCAACTTTTTCTTTTGTTTTCTTTTTACTGAACTGTACAATAAAAACCCTTTTTAATATATATAATTATATACTAATATATAAATAGAGAGCGAGAGACAGATATCTTTATGTAGTGTTATTATTATTATTATTTTATTTTTTTAGAAGCAAAAAGAAAGTAAAAATAATAAATAAATAAATAAAAAAAATTGTAGAAATTTAGTAGATTTGCATTATTTTGAGTTGTAATTCTCACAAGTCACACCATGATAGTTTTGAGATTGGTCTCAGAAATGAAAAAATAAATAAATAAATAAATAAAATAAAATAAAATAAAATAATTACAAATAAAATAAAAAAATAATAAAGCAGTTTTATTTAAGATGCACATGGAAGACAAACAAATTTAACCATCTAGTACATTTTAAATGATGTCAATCCTAATTACATTAGCGCTGCACAATATGACAAAATTAGCGTTATCGTGTTAACAGTATATGCAATATATATCGCAGATGTATGATAAATGACATTTATTTGACGCACTGGCTGTTTATCTCAATTTGGCCAATAAGACGGGGCCTTACTATCTTTATCCCCGCCTCCCAAGTAGTTGCTGTTTTGCTTTTGGCTGAAGGTGAACCCAGAGCTGAAAATAAACACTACTGGCGGGAAATGACAACAGCCAATCCAGATTCAGAATATCTGCTTAGGTTTACATTCAGTCATAGTGTTTTAAAGACTCTATGTTTGCACCTTGACACAGTTTTTCAGTCTGAATTAGAATTAATTAGATCTGAATAATATATTTTACCTGTTTATTTTGATTTATCATTAAATAAAGAAATTATTTAAAAGCAAAGCTAATAAAAGAACAGAAATATGGTTATTGCAATACTCAACAACACTGCGATTTTGTTCCAGCATTGTGCAGCCATTCAATTCTGTCATGCGTGACAGGGAAAATGCAACATCATGTCAACAACCCAGTAATGTCAAATGTGGGTTGAAGGATTTTATTAGCATGGCAGCGCACACAGCGTGAGAACTCAAACGTCCCCAACATTGGGATCTAAACCCATCCGCGTGCTTGACTAAGCCTCTTTAACCAGTTCACACACTGCTTAACACTTCCCAGACAGGGTGAACGTGATGAGTAACTGAAAGACTTTGTTTGTGCCACACTGAGGATTTGCCTCTGGTCTAAACCCTCAGCAGCAGACATACGTTATTATCCCGATTACATAAGCGTGGAAAATCTAAATATCCGTGTCTGTCCTGGAGAGAAAGGCTATTTTTGGAGTCGGTGTAAACAGAGCTATAAAATATAGTTTTATATCGAGGTCTGGAACTGTTTTCTGCTTTAAAGGTGGTTCTAAAGGTCCAAACAAGTGCAAAGGAAATGCCAGGCTTCTGGTTTAACGCTCTCATTTTAAAATTACAACTTTCGCTGTGCCATGTAGACATACCACTGACATCATAGCCCAGAAAGACTACTTTTTAAGAGCAGACGGTCTCTGGATAGACACGTAAAGCATTAGCAATCTGTAAAATCATTCAGAATATTCAATCTGTAAATACATTCAGAATATATTCAAATCATTTAGAATGTTTTACGCAGTGGATGTCCTTCTAGCTGCAACCCAACACTGGGAAACACCCATACACCCATTCACACACACTAATAAACCAGTCTTTGGACTTTGGAGGAAACCGGAGCACCTGGAGAAAACCCAAACAAACACGGGGAGAACATGCAAACTTCACACAGAAATGCAAACTAGCCCAGCCAGGACTCAAACCAGTGACCTTCTTGCTGTGAGGCCACAGTGCTTACCACTGAGCTACCACTGTGAAAAAGAATTCACAAGGAGGGCTAAAACTTTGACTTCAACTGTTCATACACACACAACTACAGCTGGTTATATGTTTAATCTGTAATACAAACCTGAGTCGGGTCGACCGTCTTCACTGCGAAACTCTTGCATCCTCTTCTCCAGCTTCTGCTGTCGTCTCCTCTTCATCACCACCTCGGGGTTAGAAATGGTCCTTGTGAAACTGGTCTCCGGCATGTCTTTGTAAACCTCCGCTGCTAATCTGGAGTTCTCTCTATATCAGAAAGAGACACAGTTAAAGTGATCTATTAAAAAGGCAGTCAATTAAGCCAGGCTAGCTAGCACAGAAAGAGAAATCAAAAACCTGTTATTTTACAAATTATTAAGACAAGCACAACAAAAAGATGAGTAGACTTGATGCTCTAATACAGGGTGTCTCAAAGTCTGCACTCTGGTCTAGATCAAGACACTGAGAGAATTTAATCCAGACTCAGCTCCATTATATATTTCAAGAGCAATAACCGTTTGTAAGAGATTAAGGGTGCTTTCACACCTGTAGATCGATTGTTTTGTTCTGAAACAGGGATTAAACTTGTTACAATGTTGCTTTTTGTTGTTGGTGCTTTCTAAACAGACTAAAAATAGTTAAAACAAGGCAGGTGCTAGTAAACTCTCCTCACACTGGTCAGAGTTTCACGGTTTATTTTCCAGCATTCCAGCTGTCATACATTGTTATTTTAATTAATGATGATGAGAAATAAGACACCCACAATGAATGAGGACACCCACAGACATAGGCCCCGTTTACACTAATGTGTTTTCTTTTTAACCGCATAAGTTTTGCCACAGTTACGCCATCCGTCCACACTACGCCAGACTTTGAGCGCAGAAATCGGAGCGTGTTGAAAACACCAAAGAGGCTGTTTTCATTTTAAACCGCTGCTGCTCCGTGTCAGTGTGGATGGGGGAAAACGGAGACATCTGAAAATGGAGGAGTGGCTGCAGACGTTCGCCTATCTGATTGGGGATTTTCCCTCAATATTAAGTAGCCTAAACACAGTTCAATCTTGCATCCTCTCTTTGTAAGTTCAGACTTCGCAAGTTTGATATGGGAAACTCCCAAGGACACTTCGCATAAATCTTCAAAGGAAACAGGGTACTTTATAATCTCATTCACATCACCCTGGCTACCCTGTTTCACTATCTCAACAATAAAATAAAAACGCGATACGAGGAACTGCCAATTTTAATTTTGATACTAGCAATTTAAACACCAAAAATGTTGAGGTGCCGTGTAGCTGCATATTTATATGACCATCATCATCACTATATGCATATTTATGACAAAACGGAGCCTATAACATTACTGCCTCCTTTCATTTTCATTGAAAATACAAAACATACCCCGTCTCTTCTGCTGAATATCAGTTTTAGTATTCAATAATGGCCATTATAAAAGAATAACGTACAGTAAGTTTGTGCATTATAAGAAATAAATGCAAGCACACAGTCAAATATGCAGAATCAGTGTATGTGGTTACATAAATTATTATATTAATTTCTCTTTGCGCTCAGCCAAAACACAGTACCTGAGAACAGGTAATAGATTCAAAAGACCAAAATCGGGGAGAATGCCGTTAGATAGAGACAAGATGAATTAAACACCACGTTTAATAAATATGGTGAGACTAGATCCAGCGGTAGATCCTTGATGAGCAGTCAGACGTGCACAGCTCTCATCGCTGAGTGTATGTGTGTGGTCACGTGATGTGCGTTTTCAGCGATGTAGTGTGGACAGAGAGTTGTTCAGTAACGCTAGACGAAACCCCAGTGTGGACATGGATCGTTTTCATTCTAAAATGCCGTTTTAAAACTAAAACATATTAGTGTAAACGGGGCCAAAGTCATTACCAAATATAAATCAGAGGTAAGAATCTCTCATCCATAGCCCCAGTTCAATCGTCAAGGGTTGCAATATATATATATATTTAATTCTATATCAGAAGTCGAGCAAACCAAAAAAGTTAATGATATTATATATTTTTTTAATAGTTCAGTTCGGCCGCATGCTTCACTTTCGTATTCAACATAAAGAACATTTTTACCGGTAGGACTGACATCTCTACTCATCATTCTCTCTTCTTATATGCCCATTACATGTCCATAATACACTGTGATATAGCCTGGTTTGTTAGTTTGTTGGATTGTATGGTTTTTCTCACTACAACCAAACCGATCTCAAGTTTTTTTTCCAATCGAGCCGAAAACACCTCATTCAGGCGATCTGAGGCCAATTGTTTTGGCAAGAATCTGAGCGCAATTGCAGTGTTCACATATGCTCAAGTGAACAGAGCTAAGGGGGCAAAAGCACCAGGTTCCAGAACACGGCTACAGATTTGAGAAGAAATATCACAGTTACCTCATCACATTACATTAAAATACATGAAATAAAAGTCAAATACTCAACAATCGACGAATCAATAGCGAGTATACTTAACTGCATTGTCCTTTCACACATCTAATGAAATTGCAATAAGCATAATCTCAATTATGTGGCAGAGCTTCAACGTCTAGGTGTGAAAGCATCCTAAAAGTGTGGATTTGCTACTTTTAAAAACATGTTAAACTTGTGATCTTGCTTATCTACTTTTTTAAAAGCCTTTTTGCTAATGATCCGAATAGAAACTGAAGGTCATCATTTTCCTAAATGCTGCTGATGTCGTGACTTCCTGTTAGCGGATGATGTTTGCTGCATTCGGGAGACACTCTGTGAGCATTTGAATGGATGAGGATTTGAGTTTCCAGAAAAGAAAAGTTGGCAAAGAAAATGTGAGTTTTCAAAGATGATTGGACAGAATTATGTGTTCATTTTTGCTCCAATTCAGCACCAAACTATTCTGTTTGAATTGTAATGACATTTATGTAGAAGTGAAGAGTAGACATGTCCAATGCTAGTACTATATGAATCAAATGTTTAGTCAGCAGATGCAATACTGACCGTGACATTTCTCACATTAGACTGCTCTTTATTTTGCAGCACGTTATTTTTGACCTACAGTAGCTCTGGTTGTGTTTGTTCTTAATAAAAATAGCTTAAATGCCACTTGTAATTTTACCCCTTTTGCTCTTGTCATTAATGCATTTTAAATGGTCCTTTTAGTACAGTTGTAGTCAGAACTATTAGCCCTCCTGAATCATTAGCCCCCCTGTATATTTTCCCCAAATTCTGTTTAATGGAGAGATTTTCTCAACACATTTATAGACATAATAGTTTTAATAACTCATTTCAAATAACGGATTTATTTTATCTTTGCCACAATGACAGTAAATAATATTGTACTAGATATTTTTCAGGATACTAGTATCCAACTTAAAGCGCAACTTAAAGGCTTAACTAGGTTAATTAGGCAAGTTGGTGTAAGTAGGCAAGTCATTGTATAACAATGGTTTGGTCTATAGACAATTGATAAAAAAAAAAAATTGCTTAAGGGGGTTAATAATATTGACCTTAAAATGTTTAGAAACAAATTAAAAACAGCTTTCCTTCTAAACAAAATAAAACAAGAAGACTTTCTCCAGAGGAAAAAATATTATAGGAAATACTGTGAAAAATTCCTTGCTCTGTTAAACATCATTTGACAAATATTAGGGGAAAAAAATTCACAAGAGGGCTAATAATTTGGACTTCAACTGTATGCGCATGTTTATTACAATCAAGTTTTGTTATTACACATTTTTCTTGAACTCAACTTTCTTGAAATTGATTGCAAATCAGATTTGGGTCTTTGAGGACCAATCCTCTAATATAATCTACCAAACTCATTTCCAGTAAAATCTCTTTTTAATATACTACTGCCTTTACGTGTCAGTCTGTCACACAAGGTCATTCCTCACCCATCCTCGCGGTTCAGCCCATGATCGTCTCCATCTGGGATTCTGGAAAAAGCCTCCTTCTCCCTCTTCTTCTCTTTCTTCTTCTCCTTCTTGGACAGTGTTCTTTTGAAGTTCTGGATCACCCCCTCTTTCTCCTTTTCAGGACCGTTTGTCAGTGTTCTCTGGTGATGGAAAGGAAAAATAATGAAAAATAGGGGAAAAAAAAAATCACGATGTGAGTAGAGTACTGTAGATTTTGGTGTGATCCACATGGACACTAATTTAGGAATTTCATAGCGTCCCCTTTCATGATTATAATATTTTCCTTCTGCTTCCGATTTAATAGTTATTAAACTCACTTTTTAAATATGTTTGCATTAATCACTATTTTTTTAATATAATATCATTTAATTTTCTTTTCTGTTTACTTAAATGTTCAATTTAAATAATTTGAATTGCTTTCATGCAATGCTAATAATTACAATACTAATATAAGCATTTCTTGTTTACATGACTATTTTAAATTTAGCATTTCACTGCTGAGAACATTATGACTTTTAATTTGCATTATTTCTTATTTTAATATTTTAATCACTATTATTTTTCTGCTTCCAAATGTTTTAATATTAATATGAATTATTATTATTAATTATAAATTATAACACTTTCATGGCAATGGTTCATTGTTAAACTTAATATATCTACTCTTTACACTGTTAACCAGCATTAATGTTAGTATTCTATATAGACTCTTTATTACATAGAGTAGCTCCTCCTCTTTTTAAAAGCAGCCAATAGCGTTTTGTTTAATCACAGCTCTGCCATTGAGAGTGGTTGAGCTCAAGCGCATCAAACGAAATGCAAATGAGAAGTGTCTTAAAGGGGGCGGGGCATGTCAGATACTAGAGAGCATTTGATTGGTCAAGATTTGATGAGAAACTAAAGAATGAGGTGACATGAAAAAAAAAATGTTGGTCCATTTAAGCAGAAGTGACAAACTACAAGCTTTACACGTGTATACATTAGTTTTATATCTTCAAAATGCAAATTTCCACAATAGCTTATAGATATTCTTAAAGTTATTTAAATTTCACTGGACCTTCAAAGTGAATGCCTAATGCTGAATTATGTGGAACAATGTGTTCCTATTGAATTCGGCTTTTAACACAGCTGTGGGTTTTGCAATGCATCATAGGAACCACTCCAGAATTTACAGGGGGATTTCGAAATATCGCATTATAAGAGAATAATAGGAGCCAAAGCAAGGATCGCAGAGTTCAAATTCAAGCATCCTGAACAAGTTACTCTACACGAGAGCGGCCAGACCCCACTTCAACTCCACATCCCCAATAGCAAATAAGCAGAACATTTCAATTCACAATTGATATATTACAAGTAATTTGCCCTACGTTACGAACATGAATTGCTATTTGCATGCTTCTGGTCACATTCATACAGCTTATTTTGCAAGTATTTGTGGATATTGCTTTCTTGTAAATGTACAAGAATATGCTATGACTTTAGACTTTAAGGAGACCTATTGAGCAAATATCACATTTATAAGGGATTTAAACAGTCTGTAAATATAATCAGCTCCAAATGGTAAAAGTGTATTCATTTTAATTATAATTATATATTTTTTTATAAATACGGTCTGCAGAAACGCTTTGATTGGCATTCAGCCTTTGTACGTGTCATCAACGGGGGAAAGCCCCACCCATTAGTAACATTCTATCTCTCATTAGCATAGGATGTAAGTCTTGTTTTTGAATCTGCCGCTATGCTGATACACATGCATTTGTAGCCCCGCCCTCTTTTGAAAAGAAAGCACAATCTCATTTGAATTTAAAGTTCTGCTTGGCACTAGCGGAGCCTTTTATGATTTTTTTTAGTTACGCATCAGACCATTTTTCGGACCAGCCAAAAAGGGAGGAGACAAATGTAACTTGCTTTACACTTATTACAAAAACAGCACTGCAAGACACTTTTGGTTTTAACAAACAGAACAAAGAAGCTGTAATTTTATTACAAATAAAACAAGAAAATCATCACCTGAATAAAAATAAACCGTAAATATTCAGTACTGTAAAAAATGTATTTAACCCAAATGTAACATGTAACAACCCAAATGTATGTCAGTTATTCACTCATAAAACTTCATGTTTCATTGCTAGATGTATAATTTTTGTCAAGTTAAATGCATAAGACTGTGATTTTAATCTTTACCATAAACATTAGTGGTTTTGTCTCAACTATAAACTGTTATTTTAGTACTTCTGTGTTATTTGACTGTTTGTAACTTCATAACTAACTCAAAAGACTGAATCTCTGTCTTGATTTGTGTTTCAAACACAGATTTGAATGCAGCGGTTCGAAGGATTACTAAACATATGTATTATTATATTATTCTATGCATTGTAATAATCCGCGGGTCACGAGTGATCCGAACCGTGGGTTGTGATCCATACGAATCGTGGATCAACCGTGATCCGTTACAGCCCTACTTGGCACAAAGAAAATTGAGACTGGTAACATAAAAACAACCATACAACAAATCACATAATTTATAATTACATTATAAACACAATATTTGTGGGGAATTTCAAGCAAAACTTCACATGGGATGCATTAAATCTTTACCTAAATTATTGGCCGAAAATGGCATTTTAGGTTTTTGAATAAAAAAGGAAAAAAAAAATGATAAAAATGGCTGAAAATACGAGCCAGAGCTGTGATGTCAAAATCAACAGACACATACAGTAGTAGTTGTCCATGTAATAGTGACCATGTGCTCTTTTCACTATTCATTGCTGATTAATTTTTGGCTGAAAATGCCATTTTTGGTTTTAATCTATCAATTCGCATTCAATTAAATGTTATTGTCTATAAAACGTAGTTCTTTTATTGTTTTGTGATTTAAAAAAAATAAATGACTTCATATAATTAAATTAAAAAAATAACATTAATAAAAATGTCAGTTTTCAGCCAAATGCATCCAAAATTTTCAGTTTCAGCCCAGAATCTTTCATTACAGTGCATCTCTACTAATAACCCGATTCATTCATGCACTCAAAATAATGTAGAAAAAAGCTAAATGCACTTGTATAGTTGCTGTTTTTAAATGAACTTCTTTTGTTCTTCGCATTTCTTCCAGTCCATTTGCAGCAGAGAAATGCAAGTACACTTCAGTGTGTTTCTCAAGTTCTGTTGCACATCTAAGGTGACAAAAACATGAATAAAACAGTGACATCTTCTTTTGCTGAGATGTTAGCAAGTTATAGTGTTGAACAGCTGGCACCCGAAACTTACACATTGGAGGCCAAAATCAAACAGGAGTGCAAAAATGGCCTAAAACGCAGAAAATGTTCAAGATCTGCTGCCCACACACACCCAAACACTGGCATTCCTGCAGACTCGCACTGATTTTATGTCTCTTTGGGGAGCCTTGCTACACACAACACTCAGATCCACTGAAGTGTAGAGAGAGAGAGAGACAGACGGGGTAAAATAAAAAATAAAATAAAAAAAGAAGAATTGATCTGCTCCAGTTAAGTGAGGAAATGAAGTGTCTGCTGATGCCTGTGTGTTTGGATGTCCTGAGAGGGTTTTTAACTGACGTGCAAAGGAAAAATAGATGGTTTCAGGGGACGACTGAACGGCAGGGCACTAAAAAAGCTGTTCCAACATAACCAAGAGCAGAAAACTCAACAGGAACAAATACAGACACCCTCTGTGAATCCCCAGCACTCGAGCAGAACAAACCACAGATTCTGGCTCCGGGAAAACCAGAGTTGGAGATGCATGTTTGTTTGTTTTTTTGTTTTTACCTTGGGCATGATGTCATTCTCGTTCTTGAGAACGAAGCGGCCCTCTCTGTCATCTTTATTCCAGTTCAGCTGCACGACCAGTGGTTTCTCATCCAAGTCCAGTTTCCTCTCTTCTGTCACAGAGAAAGATTAGAACAGTCAGAGAATCACCTCTCTAAGGATTTTAATAAGAGTGGACTCAAGCAAAAATTCAGCTCTTATTCATCAACATGTCAAAAACATCTTTTAAAACCATTGCATTATCAAATTCAAGGTTATCTGCAGAGTGCTTTTCGTAATAATTATTACAAAGCAGCTTTACATTAATGCATTACAATCAAAATCAGAAAAGTTAAGGTTATTAGTTACCATAACTTTTAGTTACCAATAACTTGAACTTGCTATCTAATAACTAGGCCCACACGGAATCTGCGCGCGCAGAATTCCGCAGATTTTTAGCCCATCACTGATTCTGATTATTTACTTGAGTAAATGTGTGTAAATATATATTTATTCAGTTTTTAAATTAATTTCAGTATAATTATTGACTAATATGAAAATGTTCATATAATTGTTTTACAATACAGTTTGTAGAGTAATATTTTCTGCCTTTTAGTAGATATATTATATAGAAGACTTGATTTGTTTACCAAACAAAGTGCATCTAATTGGATTTGCATTGTAAACATTAAATACAAGTTAAAAAGGTATTACTTTTTAGTTCGTATATTAAGGTTTTAGTTGTGATACTCCCAAAATCCTTCTGCATTTATCCGCAGATTTTTTTTACAAAGCTCTCCGCAGAAATAGCAAAAAATGTCCGCAGATTCCATCTGGCCCTACTAATAACTAATGGCTTTTAACAAATAAAGTTATTATCCATAAACATGAAACTGAATGTGACATTTACTCGAAAAGAGTTTTAAATACTTTCACAGAAATGTGTTATGCTCCTTTATCACAAATAAGACCTGTTGAGTTAATGTTATGTAATTTACAGACACTTTACACAGTACAAAATGAGACCAAATGTTTTTGTTAATGTGTTTTAATGGGTTAATCAGGTTTCAACTAAATAGTTAGTTTGACTTAAAATATTTTAGTCAGCTTGACTGGTGTACATTGAAATGATTAGGAAAGTTCAATTGATTTAACAAAAATATTAGGCAGCAGATTTTTTTTAAACAGTGTATGGATATTCTTCAGCTGGAACCCTCATACATCAGACTGAAGTAATTGACAAAAACAAATTAATAATAATAATAATAATAATAATAATAATAATAATAATAATAATA
>CAIGQQ010026964.1:2414373-2442218 GCA_903798035.1 Danio albolineatus | reverse complement strand
TAATAATAATAATAATAATAATAATAATAATAATAATAATAATAATAATAATAATAATAATAATAATAAGAGCTTTCGTAGCAAATCAAACCATTTTTTTTCAGTCAGCTGTTTAGGAAAAAATATTTTTCCCATAAGAGCAATAAATTGTATTTTAACCACTAATCTGTTTATCATAACACAAAAAAGTTATATTACGGGTTTATAAATTCCAAATTTTGAAAAAGAATGATTGTTGTGACATGTATTTTAAGTTATTGGATCTGATTTTATTAGCATATTTACTTTGATTTAAAGGGACTTCTGCAACTAATGTTAAGAAGGCAAAAGTGTTCGCTTTAAATACATTTGTTGATGTTTTATAATAAATGCTTATCGTGAATGCCAAATTTCTTTGAATACATTTTGTTTTAAATTTCCTTTTATACTCTAATACTTATACTTTTAGGTTTAATTTCATGTAAACAAGTAACCTATTATACATTACCCATCAACAAAATGAAAACTAATACTTAATATAATACTTAATACTTATTTGTTGCTTTTTTTATCCTTGCAACATTACAACTTAGACTCAATGCAACTTATAGCAAGGTGCGACTAATGTTCCGCAAAATATGACAATTGCAAAAGAAAAAATAAATCATGTTAGCTTTTTTCTTTTGTTTGCGTGTGTGTGTGTGTGTGTGTGTGTGTGTGTGTGTGTACCTGTTCATGTGTTTTACGAAGACACAAAATTGTTTATTGACATAGGTATTAACCTAGGTGCTAATTTAAGGTAGTTTAAGACGATATGCCTTGTGTCCTGTGTATTTGAAACACTTCAAAATCAAAAAAATCATACCTAATCATACCTTGAAATTCAGATTTTGGTATAGGTTTTCTTAAAAAAATGGTTTAGGGGTAGTGTAAGGCCATATAATAAGCAGTTTGTACAGTATAAAATACATTATGTCTATGGAGATAAACCACATAAACAAGTGTGTGTGTTCCTGTGACTCACCGCCACTGACGTGGACCTCATAGAGGGAGTATTTTGGAGAAGACAGCATCCTCATGTCGGGTCTGAACTTCTCCGCCAGCGTCTCGATCACATCTTGTGTGGTGGCTGTACTGGACACTCGGATGCATTTTGTGGCGAAATTCCCTGCCACGCGGTCCTGGAAGTAAAAGCGCATCACCCCATGGAACTCCAAATCCTGAAAAAAGTGACAAGATGACAATCAGTGTCAAGCGATCGGTCCATTTTATTCCTCATCCCTGTATTTGAACGGTGCTGACATTCAATAATAAAATATATCTTGATAATAAACATGCAAGATATAGTATTTTGAAGTGCCCACGATAACAATAATAATTTATTACTTAAACTAACACATTTTTTGTTCTAGTGGTCCAACAAAGCCACAAAAATTCAATACAGTCATCAGCCAACAGTATATACACACTTTTAAAGAGCATCTACAACATTCAGCCGGCTGCAAAAGTTCATCTCATCCCCTTCTGCGGTTATAGAGATTAAATCAAGCAGAGGCTACATCTGTACCATCTTTGTTGTGTGAAGAAGAAAAAAAAAAACGAGCAGCTCTGTGTGGCAACATTAAACTGGTAACCTGCAGCGGCGGCTGATATTTGAGCTGGCCAAGCAGGATGTATCTGGGACGAAAGACAGCAGCCTTTGGACTACAGTGAAGACGTGCTTGAAGAAGCCTTTTGTGTGTATAATAGAGGAGCAGGCGTATCAGCATTCGCAGATATTGTTTGATTATACCACTGAGATATGAGCATCAAGAGTGTTTTATATTCCTCGTGATGAGCTGTAATGCCACACTACACACACTATCATTGCTGGACACACCCCAACACACGCCTGTTTGTGGGACAGTCTTGTTTATATGAGATTTCTGGACCCCCAGGGCCATGGTAAGACTCTTATGAAAACCCAGGGAGGTCACTGAAAGGAATTTGTAGCAAAAATGGATCCAAAATGAATAAAAATGCCCCCAAGTTCAAGCTAAGAGTGAAAAATAGGTGCCACAACATTGTATGAGATATCAAGACCTGCATTAAAGTGAGACATCATTTACATTTAATCATTTAGCAGATACACACAAATGAAAAGATTTTATTACTACACTGATAGAAACTTTCAGCAGAGTACATATAATAAGGCAGTAGTATATATACATAGTGTCTCAAAAAAAATCCAAGCAAAATTAATTCTGTCCATATTGTCAAATACCTCCAACTTTAATTATATTTTGTAATTAGATGACAAATGGGTAAAATTATGTACATGATATGTATAAGTTGTCCACCTAACCTGATTTATATCACTGCATTACACTGGTAAACAAAGAAAACCCAAATATTGACAGAACGCTTGAATTTTATTACTTGCAAACTAAATTAGCACGCACCGAAATAAAGCAACGTTTACATAGAGTCATTAATTGCCAAACTCCCGTGCAATCTGTCGGACATTGCGATGGGTGCATGATGAGTCTTGGCTCAGTGCCATGTCTTCGACAGTGGATATATTTTTAACACGACACAACAGTAACACGACATACTGATCCAGTGCAATCAATTTTCTCTAATACATTAAGTAATCCAATCCACCCTTTGTCCAGTTTTATAGTTTGAAATTCTTGAAGAAAACGTGAAGCACTGTAGCCTTTCAGTTCTTGTAAACCTTTGAACAAACTCTTATCTTCATTTGAAAACACCATTTTTATTTAAGCCTTACGCAACTAAAAATAAATACATCATCATTATAGGCCTGTCACAATAATCAATATATCGACTTATCGCACAACACATGAACATGGCCTCAATCATTTTTGGTGATGCAATATATATCGCTCATACATAAAAACTAATTCTAGCAGCATTTAAGCTGATTGTGCAACTTCTTTATCTTTATTGGAGGTGTCAGTGTGGCTAAAAACACTATAGTATTTATTATAAATTACTATAGTTCATTTTTCAAATGGGTACCTGACAACTGAAAATAGATCTGGTAGAAGATATCGAAGCCTCTGTTACTCTTTACCTTTGCACTTTTTTGTTAAGATTTATTATTATTTATTTGGGATATGCTTTACCACATTCTGATTCCAATGCCTAATTATCAAATTGTTAAAATGACTATGGTTAAATAAAATAATAATAAAGTAATAAAATAATAATAATAATAATAATAATAATAATAATAATAAAAATAAAAAGATGATGTGTTCTTTGGAAGAGTGCACTTGCATTGAGATGATATTATATTGTCGTTCTGGCATTATATACTGAGTGACATAAAATGGTCTTAAAATGACAATAATATCGTTTATCGCAATATATTTTGGTGCAAAATATCATACAACAATAAATAGATATCGTGACTACATCATTACACCATCAAGCAAGTAAATAAAAGGATTATTGTAATGCACAAATTGCACCATTATTCCTGTACGAAATTTAGTCATTCTTATTCCTGAAATACGACAAGCAGTAATATATTATATTACAATAATATATTATTGCTTGCTTTTTCTTTTCTTTTCTTTTTTTTTGAGACACAGGTTTGTAGATAGACGGACGGACGGACAGACAGACAGATAGATACACAGACAGACAGACAGAAAGACAGATAGATGCACAGACAGATAGATAGACAGACAGACAGACAGACAGACAGACAGACAGATAGATAGATATATTAACATCAAAATTTAAACATCTGTTTATATTTTCCAAAACAACTAACTAGAGTTATGGGATCAGAAAAATATCAATCTGTAAACATTTTTTTTATTTTAAATCAGGAAAATAAATATGCTTTATGGATGTGATGGAAAAAAGTTAGCGAGTTTGCAGTCTATCACATACTTTGTAGAAATTGTGTGAATTAAACTGCACAACCCAAAAGAAACAATTCTAATCTAAAAGATAAAAGTGGGCTCTCAATAGAACAAACATAATTGATTTTATTTCAATTTACATTTTTGCATTTATGAGGGAAAAGCTTTGTTATGGATGTGACATCTCTCCGTCATGGATGTGACAGATGTGAAACTGCCATTTGTGTGACTTTGGTAAAGCAAATATAATTGTTTGAAACACTGAAAGACATTGAGTATTTTGACAGCACTGTATATGAGACTACACAAAAAACATAGATAGGGTTTCGGTATTTTGGTGAAAACATTTTTTTTTTATGGCAAGTTTAACATTTGCATAGAATTGCTTATTTCGTTTTGCTTCAAATGCTGTTTTAGAGGAAAACCCACCATGATATCATAAACCCCACAATGAACGGGGAAAAAAATTAACGAACCACAACAAAGGAAACAAAGGCTCATTTCCGAGCCCAATAAATACACAAAACAGAGATAAGGGAAAACGTCCTGGCCTCCTAATTCCTGAAATATGATTGTGTGTGTGAGAGGTGTGACTTCAAACATCAGGAGAACAAATGCCATGACAACCAGAACAATGAGTGTCAGGAGAGTCACCATGTGTTTCCTCAAAACACAAAGGGCCATTTCCTGTCAGCTCTGGTGTGTATAACCAACTTCACCCAGTCTGATTACATCTATAACAATAGACCTAATAAAAAAATAATCAACTGGCATTACAGTAAACTCAGGGCTACAGACTAATACTTCAAAGATCAACACCGGTGCCACCAAGTTCTACTGAAGGTGACACCCCTACCTACCTAGCTCTGCACATGCAATAATAACTATATATTACAAGACTTGTCATGTCCAGCCAACATTTTGTGTCACACAGGGCGTACTAAGCACGAAGCACGACTGTCCCCCTTCCCAGACGGCCTGCACTCACACTGCATCTTTACCTTTCGAGCCCGAGCACGCTTACATCATTGATGATGCGAATGTTCAGTTGAACAGGAAGAGAAGCACTCTCGCTCAGCACAGTGGACACTGCTTTAGTTATATTGTTTTAGCCGTTTGGGATGCAGTGACAGTCAAATATTTTGCAGAACAGATTAACAACTTATCACTCATAAGTTATCATAAAAGTCCTTGTGCTGCACGTATTAGGAGGTTTGCTGAAGGTGGTAGCTGAAGTGCAGCGACGGGTTTGTATCTTTAATAAGCTATGATAGTTTGTGTTCATTGAAAAGAACGAATAATTAATAAATCCATATAAAACAGTCCGTTAAAAGTGAAGTCACGTTTTCGAGTTTGGGCTCAGGCGTGCTTTGCACTCACACTACGAGTGTACAGCGCCAAAGCCCGACCTAACCACGCTCTGGCACACCTTGCAATTTTGAAGTTATTGCTTTTTTGCTTTGAGTAAGCAGTCCTGTTTATAAGATCTCAAACTTTTATGATGCGTTTAAAACAAAATCAATTGTTGAAAATATAAAAATATAACATTTTGAAATAATTTTATCGGTTTTATCGGTTTATCGGTAGTAATAAATCGAGCCTCCAAATCTTAAGAGTTATTAGTTATCGATATAGGCAAAAAAAAATCCACGTGGGTGCATCCTGGGATGAATGTATAATAGATAGCTGTATTGTATTATATTGTATATGATGACGTGAGACACCTATAGCATTGTTTTGTTATGCAAATATTTTTATAAATGTTTATTTTAAAAAATAATAATAAATGTAAAAAATAAACAGCTCATGTTCCATGAAGAGATTTTGTAAATTTACTATGGTAAATATATCGAAAAATAATATTTGACAAGTAACTTGCATTCCTAAGGACAAATTTAAAAGGAAATTCTCACTATGTTAATTCTTTCTTTGCACCAACCTCATCTTAGAACCCTCAGTTAACCATGCTGTGCTAGACTTCATATACTGTAGTTCAATTATCCAGCGAGCGCAGACAGAGGAAGACAGGACGCACTCTTCGGCTTCACTCAAGAATGTCTTTGAAGCTCTGGAAGAGGGTTTGCTGATGAAAAGGAGACATACGAGCGCTCCGGCTGACTGTTTGCTCCCCGCCGTCCCCACCTTTGACCTCAGAACTCGAAACCCTGCTGGAGAAAACTCATCCCAGCTTTATCATCATGCGTACAGAGGGACGCACACACAGTCTGAAGCCCTGCGCTGTGCCATGCAGTGGAGCTCATAAATCAGTTCTGGAAAGGATGGCGGTCTTTCATCTCTTATCCATTTGAATTTCAGGAATTCCGATGTGACGTTAAACCTTCCCTTCAGGCTGATATCATCACGCTCGTCTACCGAGGACCATAAATATGTCAACTGTCACCACTTTCTGCATATGGAAAAACATGTGCGGAGCAACTAGAGAAATATCAGGGATGGAATTCTCTAAATCCCCCCCTTAAAACACCCAAGAATACCCAATCTGTGGTGAAACTTCAGGATGAATTCTCCCATTACAGTTTTCCAGAGGTGGAAACTGCACGTTTGATGAACAGTTGACTTTTGTAGTGTTGAAAGATCCTTTCCCTCACGATGTCAAAAACATGATGCTGAAATTCGACCAGCAGGGGGCGACGACAAGTTATTGCAGCCTTCATGCAAATCAACAGACAGTTTGACAATGACGAGCCGTATGAGCTCATGGCTCCATTTGGAAAGGGAGAGAAAACATAATAAAACATGTCAGTGGAGAATTTCGGTCAAGCTTGTGGTGACCCGACCTGACGATCACTCCCAGGATAACTGGAAACACATGGGACTGCAGCAGACACCACCCAATTCACAACACCGACTAACATTTGACAATCATTTATCTGCCCTGAAAGTGGCGCTTACTGATCATAGGTATAAAGGTGTACTGGGTAAAAAGACGGCTTGAAATAAGACAAAAAAAGGGTTTACCAGCATAAAACAACGACAATAGAAGTGTGATTATTTTTTGTATATTAAAATGTGGCAGTAAATTTATTGAAAACAAAAAAATCTATTTAAGGATCACAGAGCAGCCACACGATATTAAATCAGATATTTAAATCTCTATCTGTATGTCTGACCATCTGTGTCTGTCAGTCTGTCTGTCTCTATCTGTGTCTTTCTTTCTGTCTAGTCTCTCTTAACTATCTATCTAACTATCTAGTAACTATCTGTCTAGCAATCTGTCTGTCTGTCTGTCTGCCTAAATATCGGTTTGTCTTAAATATCTGTCTAACTATCTCTCTCTCTCTCTCTGTTTGTCCGTCTAAGTTTGTCTATCTGTCTGTCTAACTAGCTGTCTGTCTAACTATCTGTCTGTTTGTCTGTGTGTCCAGCCTGATCTCTCGAGAAAACGTAAGCATTTTAGGCTTTGCCAGTTTAGTGGCTAATTCAGTCGTACGAAAATGTATGTTTTAAAAAGGAGGCATGGCACCCAACCCCACCCCTAAACCCAACCGTCATTGGTTGATAAACAAATCGTACTAAATTGTATGAATTAGATTGTACGAATTCATACGAATTAGCCACTAAATCAAAAGTTACGAATTGCCGTGAGATAGCGTTAATGTGTCAACCGGTGTCATGAGAAATCGAGTCCCGAGTCCGCTTAAGACCCCAAATGGATTGGCTGCGTTGAATGCCTGATCAAAAATGCTTTTTATAGTCTATTCTCAGTCTGAACATCTTAACAAGACTTATCATATTACTAACATTATTATCGGTTACTACAAGTTAAAGACACGCACAATTAAAATAATTGAAACCCCTTTGTAAACATGTAATGATGTCTTTTTGATGTTTTTACGTATTTATATGTAACATCATATATGTACATAAGAAAATCTAAAATAAAAGAACAAAATAAATTTTTCTCCATGTTTTATGTCATTATAACACAGTTATAAATAAATCATGAGGCGCTAAAAACTATACCTGTTACCACTCCAGTAAACCAATAGGATCACCCAGGGTCCTGACTCCTAGGCAAACTCAATTGTCAGGGGGAAACCGATCTCTCACCACACCGGCCTGCCTGTCTAACTGTCTGTTTGTCTGTGTCCGCCTGCCTGTCTGTCTAACAAACAGTCTGTCTATCCATATGTCTGTCTGTCCGTCAATCTATCTATCCATCTTTGTCTCACTCCCTAACTATCTGTCTGTTTGTCTGAATAGGAGTCTGTCTGACTGTCTATCCATCTGTCTGTCTTACTATATTTCTAACTATCTGTCTGTCTGTCTTACTATCTGTCTGTCAGTCTATCAATCTGTCTGTCTGTCTATCTATCTGTCTCTCTATCTGTCTGTTTATCTGTTCAACTATCTGTCTGATTGTCTGTCTGTCTGTCTAACTATCTGTCTATCCACATGTCTGTCTGTCAGTCTATCATCCATCTGTGTATCTCTAACTATCTGTCTAACTATGTCTGTCTGTCTATCCATCTGTCTAACTAAATCTCTAACTATCTGTCTCTGTCTAACTATCTGTCTTTCTAACTATCTGTCTGTCTTTCCATCTACCTGTCTAACTTTGTCCGTTTATCTGTCTATCTGTCTTTCTAACTATCTGTCTGTCTTTCTATCAACCTGTCTAACTTTCTGTCCGTCTATCTGTCTTTCTATCTGTCTGTATGTCCATCCATATGTCTGTCTATCTATCGTCTGTCTAAGAGGATACACACATCAAATATTTACATTTTGCAGAAGCTACAAGCATTTCAACTCAATGCTTTGGCATTTGACATGATTTTGCCATTGTTTATGCCATGTGCCCTACAACTCCTTTCAAATCCCCTGTAAAAGCAATAATAATAGCAATGCTTGCTTTAGCTAACAGGCTATTCAAAAAAAAAAAAGGTCTGTCATAGCTACAAAACAATAGTAGCGAACGCAAACAAGCTAATCTGCTCACCACACACTGCAGATGACTAAACATTTCCATGTAGCAAAGCGTCGGTTCAGAGCGTTGAGATAAAACCTGAGTCAACAGCTTGATCTGCAGAATGACCCTCACCAGCACAGTGGTCATCTCTGCTCCAGTGCAATTAGCATGCTAATAAGCCCAGTTCTGCTCTTGACAGACAGACTCAGCCATGATTTCCCATCAATCCTGAACAGAAAAACAAACCAGTGACTCTGCAAGACTCCAGTAGGCCTCGCTAGTCAGTTTAACCGTCTAAATGAGTCCAAAACAGCCCTATAGCATGCTAAACTACACCATTCTTGCTTTTTCTTTCTTTTATTAAATAAACATAGAGGCTTGCAAGCTTATCAGTGAAATTATTTCATATACAACATGGTCACTCAAACATTATTACATTCAGATTTAGATTTTTTACCCTGGTGAGTAATACACTGTTTCAAAAGAGGGTCAATATGGAAATTTTCAAAACAGTTCATAATATCCTAATAACAATAATAATAATAATAATAAAACAATAACATAATAATAATAATAATAATAATAATAATAATAATAATAATAATTATTATTATTATTATTATTTTTTTCTCTTCTTTTTATATTATTATTATTCAAAGAAAACATATTATAAAAACCTTATTAAATTTTTTACAAACCATTAACAATATTAAAACCATAAAAATATAATGTACATAATTAAACATCAAGTAAAATTTTGTTAATAATAATAATAATAATAATAATAATAATAATAATAATAATGATAATATAATTCTTTTTCTTCTTATTATTTTATTATTCACAGAAAACATTAAAAACCCATAATTTTATTTAATTTTAACAAACCATTAACGATATTACAACCATAAAAATCTAATGTACATATTTAAACATTATCAAGTAAAATTGTGTTAATAATAATAATAATAATTATTATTATTATTATTATGTTCTTCTTCTTCTACTTCTTATATTATTAATTCAAAGAAAACAAATTATAAAAACCATAAAAATATAATGTACATCAACGTTTTATAAAGTAAAATTTTGTTTATCATAATAACAATAATAAATAATAATAATAATTATTATTATTAACAGAAAACAAATTACAAACCATTAACAATATAAAATACATATAAATATAATTTACATAAACATTTTACTAGGTAACATTTAAATAATGACAATAATATTAATAAATTATTTATTTTGCATTAATTATTATTAAAAGCAACTAAAACAATTACAAAAACAACAACAACAACATTAATTATTATTATTATTATTATTATTATTATTATTATTATTGTTTCAGACCATTAACAATACAAAAATAGAATTTACATAATTAAACATTTATTCAATAAATTTAAATAGACACAAATATTAATAAAATTGTTTTGCAGTAATTATTATTATTATTAGTAGTAGTAGTAATAGTAGTAGTATTACTAATAACAACCAGCAACCAAACCATTAACAACATTAAAAACTATAATGTATTAGGATATAATGTATCCCCTTTATTGTTCAGATAATTAAAGCCTAGTAAAGTGCTGGAAAGGTCAACGTGGCGTATTAAGTTGGTTTAAGAATGCAGTTAAGCAGAAAAAAAAGCACATTCCAGCACGTGCACTTTGACCTCGGACAGAGGCAGATCTCTGGGGAAATCAATGTGTTCAACAGGTTTCTGACCTGGATTACAGCACTGGTGTGTTCAGAGGGCAGGCGTTAACCCTACGTCAGCAGGACGCCTCGCTCACACAGACATACGGCCAATTCCCAACACAACATCAACACAGACAAGCGCTGTACTGATTATACCACATAGAAAATGTCTGGGGTGGAAGGACAAAAACAAACAAACAAACAAGCGAACAAACTACTTGTGAATGTAATGTTTCTGTATTAATAAAAGATATTAGAGTTAAAACAGAAGTGGGTAATTTTGCTGTGAATACTAGAAGGTATGAAGAATCAGTCAAGGACAGAGCAAAGATGAAATTAAATGATATCAGTCTCAAGAATGGTAATGCAAAACATAATTCACCTTAAATAACTAGAATAAAATAAAACCAAACAAAATAACTATTTATTTTATTTCATTTTATTAATTTTAAATTTATTGTATTATCAGTCTTCTGTAAACTTAAAATGTAATTTAATTTAAACAAAACAAGAACAATTTTTTATTTATTTATCACTTTTGTTTAAATATTTCCACCTATTTATTTTATTTTGTTGTATTAGCATTCTGTAAAATAAAATAAAATAAAAAATAAAATAACAAAAAAAAAATACAATAAAATAAAATAAATAATAGTTACAAAATAATATAAAAACAAAAAGATAATTTGTGGAAAAAGAATGGACAATGACTCTGTAAAACAAAAAAACAACACATTCAATTAAAAATGTAATTATTTTTAAGTACTTAAAATAAATTTGAAAAAATGTGTAAAAAAAAATGTACATCTTGAATTGAATGATTTTTTAAATTAGTTAAATGATGTCATGATATCAGGTGTCCTAAATCAGAAGAGGGCAAAACACTGAAATTACATCTGAGTTTACACAAGACGGGCAGTAAAACACTATGTACACAACTTTATAAGTGCACATACTGCACAATGACAGAGAGAGCGGGATGAAAGATCGATAAGGCAAAGAATGTCGACCCAAAACAAGAGAACGGAAAGAGGTAAAATGGGAACGCAGAGAGAGAAAGAGATCGAGGAGAGAGACAGGGAGGGAGGGATGGATGGATGTAGGGATGGATGGATATTAGCCCATCTATTTATGATATGATATATATATATATATATATATGATAAATATGATATATATTAGATAGACAGACAGACAGACAGACAGACAGACATATAGACGGATAGATGGATAGACAGATAGACAGATAGATAGAAAGAACAGGTCCTCTTTCTTCCCTGACTGATGTAGTTTTGTCATTTCACTCAACTCAATATCTCGATTCAAACACTGAGACCTGATATTTGAATGCACAGATGCCGTTTCTACTGTAGGAAATCATTCTCTGCAAGTCAAGACACAGGAAGGGAGGAAAAGGGATGCACAGAGAATGTGAAATGAAATGAAATGAAATAATATAAAATAGCTTCAGTGGGAAATAAAGAATAAATAAATAGAGAGAAACAGAGAGGGAGGAAAAAGAACAGACAATGAATCTGTTATAAAATAAGAATAATAAATAAATAAATAAAAAGAGGGTGGAAAAAAGAACGGACAATGAATCTGTTAAATGAAATGAAAATAAAATAAAATTAAAATACAATATTAGAGGGTGGAAAAATAATGGACAATAAATCGGTTATAAAATAAATCAAATCAAATAGGAAGGGTGGAAAATAACAGACAATGAATCGGACAAATAAAATAAAGTAAATAAAAATAAACTTAAATGAAATGAAAGCGAGGGTTGGAAAAGAATGACTGTTAAATTAAATTAAATTAAATTAAATTAAATTAAATTAAATTAAATTAAATTAAATTAAATTAAATTAATTTAAATTAAATTAAATTAACACAATATTAGAGGGTGGAAAAAGAATGGACAATGAATTGTGAAGCAAAGTAAAGTAGATTGTGGAAAAACAATGGCCAATGGATCTGTCAATTTTTTTTTTTTGGTCATGTTTTATCATATTTTTAGTTTTCTAAAAAGCAAAACAAATGGATTGTAATAAATAAAGATAAAAAGCGAGTGTGCTTCTGCAGAACATACCATAAGTTTTTATTTGATTGCATACTTTAACCAGGCAATAAAAGGCGTGTATGATCCTGCCAAAGAAGCCTGAATTTAGTTTATCAGTAAATCTCCACCCACATTCATCTCCAGATTACTCACTTCTATCTATGAAACTATTACAGCACTGTTTCTGGTATAGTGTTCAATGATTCACTCACACACTCATACACACACACACACACACACACACACACACACACACAATGCTTCATTCAGGGTGGATGTAGTAAGCGGTTTACTCCACTGAAGTTTTTTTTTTTCATTAAACTATGACAGAGTTGTCATGTAAACGATAAGTCATGATGAGGTAAGCATGTGGAAATGCAAAACAAGTGACATCATAGGAAGATAAATGCCTGGAGCCCCAGATCCATAATCTAGAAAATCACACCATTGAAAGTATATTCATTAACATTGTGCTTCAAGAAACAAAGCCGCTGTATTTATTGTGGCACTGTTGTTTTATGACTATAGCTATTTTTTGTGTTACCACTGAAGCCATTTCTTGCAAATTAATTATGTTTTTAGTAATTTACAGCCTTATATTAATGTTACAAGTAGCCATGTTTAAAGACATACTTTTTTTTAGGGTGCTTTCACACCTAGACTTTTGTTTTGGAACCTGGCGTGTTTCCCCAGTTAGCGCGGTTCGTATGGCATATGTGAATCCAACAATCGCGCTCGGATCTGCGCCAAATCAATAGGTACGAGATCGCATGAATGAGGTGGTCTCGGCTCTATTGAAACGAATTCTGGAGCGGATCGATTGTAGTGAGAAAGCAAGACGATCCAAACCAGGCTATATCACAGTGTATTATGGATATGTATTGGGCATGCAGTATATACGGCTATACAAAGAGAGAATTACGAGTAGGGCAGGATGTAATTCCTACCGGCAAATGTGCACTTCATGTTGAATACAAGAGTGAAAGCATGTCAACTATTAACGAGAGCTGTTTATCCGTTAGGAAAATTGACCGAACAGCAGTCTTGGTTTATCTGTTATTTCTCTCTACAATGTAATGCTCTAATGCAGTGGTTCTCAAACTTTTTTCACCAGGTACCACCTCGGAAAAAAATTGTCTCTCCAAGTACCACCATATGACCGGTAATGAAATACAGTAGTGTAGTAGGCCTAATTAAGCAGCTACAGCACTGTACAGTTCAAAAACGAGGCAGATAGTTTAAAAATACATATTTACATATTAAAAATATGTATTATTGTCAGCCACTTTAAACATTATAAATAGTTTGAACATTAACTGTGCTTGCAGACAAAAAAAAAAATTACAGTTTAAATTAAAATGTGCTTTTAGACGTTAGTTTAAAAAGGCACTGTTATTAAAGTAAAAAAAGAAAACTGCTGCAGGAGCCTATTCATCTAAACCTAGAAATTTAGCTTGGACCAGATGAATAATGGCTGTTACATAAATATAGATAGACATTTTTAATACATTTTTAGATATATATATATTGTATGTACAGATGACATATTTGTATATCTTTGATATCTAAACATTAACTTGTATTTTGATATGATTTGGAATCACATATTTAAATTAGAAATTAGATCTGCTTACTGCTCGTCATTTACAGTAGGCCTGTGTGTGTCAGAAAAGCGAGTGATTAAATGCATATATACAGTGCTTGACCAATTCATACGTGCAGTATTTCCGTGATTTGGTGCGAATGAGATCACGAGATTCGCGTTAACCGCACACTGACCACTGTTTTCAAGCAGACTCGGGTACAGTTCGCAGTCCAGCCGTCTGTGTACACAGAGAGTAACTTAAATTAGATTCTACCTCTAAGCTTCAAGCATGGAAAAGTTACTTAAGTCTGTTCTGTGTCTCGCACGATTTGAATCACATCCAAATTAATTTGCTTAAATCTGAGGTAACAAACTAAACCGAAAGCCACGCTGCTTTACAAACAAATAACATTATATATCGAAAGCACGCATTATTTTACACAAACTACGAGCACTCATTTAAACACGTTGGTAATAATTATTTTACCTATGATGCAGCATGGGGAACTTCCTGAATTTGCAGGACTAGTCTGCAGAAGAGCTTCTCTGGCGCGTGTGTCTGCTCCGCACCGCACACACTGGAAGCGCCGCGCGCCTCATCGCCAAACGGATTTTTTAATATCTGATGACGCGATGCACTAAAGTAAACATTTTGGCACAACGGTGTAATCATACGCTTCAGGAAACAGCCAATACTTACTGATGTGCTTGTTATCGGACGCGTCAAAGTGTTAAAAAAAGGTGTTCATTTTATTATTCAGCGATTCTTCCGCGTACCACTAGAGGAAAGCCTGCGTACCACAAGTGGTACGCGTACCACAGTTTGAGAACCACTGCTCTAATGCATAATGCACTATGTATGAGAAAGTCTTACCTCAGATTTATATTCTTACTGTTATAGTCTTACTGCTCATAGCCATAAATTTAAATAAAGGATGCATGACAGCTAAGCGGGACTCCACAAAATAACTAGTTTTAGCTATTTTGGTCTGTTTAGAAACTTTGCCGTGTGAAAGCGAACCGCACCAAGAACAAAGTGCAACAAAGTATCAATTTTATTCCCTGTTTCGAAACAAAAGAATCAATCCACAGGTGTGAAAGCACCATTAGACCACACAATTTTGGGTGAGGAAATAAAAAAAAAGAATGGATTCATTGATGTGTGAGTTAGAAACCGAAAAATATTAAGTATTAATATTAATATTATTCATTCATTCATTTTCTTGTCGGCTTAGTTCCTTTATTAATCTGGGGTCGCCACAGTGGAATGAACTGCCAACTTATCCAGCATATGTTTTACACAGCGGATGCCCTTCCAGCCACAACCCATCTCTGGGAAACGTCCATACACACTAATACACTACAGACAATTTAGCCTACCCAATTCACCTATACCACGTCTTTGGACTTTGGAAACCGGAGCACCCAGAGGAAACCCACGCAACCACGGGGAGAACATGCAAACTCCACAGAGAAATGGTAACTGACCCAGCTGGTGCTGGAACCAGCGACCTTCTTGCTGTGAGGCGAACATGCTACTCACTACGCCACCATGGCGCCCATATTATTATTGATATATTAGGACAACTTAAAAGACATGAACTAAAAGGAAATCTAACCTCATTTTTATTAGTGTTGGACAAAGATTAAATCGCATCCAAAATAAAAGGTTGATTTGACATAATATATGTGTGTATTACATTTATTATTTATATATGTAATACACGCAAATATGTAAAAACAAAATGTTATTATTAGACATTTACATTTTTATATAATTGGTATCATTTACACATATATTTTATATCTATCTAAATAGAAATAAACATTTTCTGTCATTGTCAAAACAAATTCTTAGGAAAAAGAACTGTTTGTTCTTTATAATTGCTCTTTATTATTTGGTGATTCAGTATTAAATTCAGAGTTTTTTGAAGCTCAAAATAACATTTAATAATATAAATATTTTTTTAAGAAAGTGGTACTTTCATATTCCAGTCATAGACTAAAGCTTATGACCTCCAACTCCAGTTAAAATGCAAAGTAAATAAAAATGTAGGTCAACAATCTTTTTGTGTGATGGTGACTCTTGGAATAGGATCAAAGTCCCTAAAGATTCACAACCCTAAACAAAATACCATTGTTTTTACCTTCAGACAAATTAAGAAAGCAATTTTTGGTGTATTTTCAACAAATCGCAACAAATAAAAACAACAATTGTTAATCTGAACAATCAATAAAAAAATCAAAATTATAAAAAAGTAAATTAAAATAAATATTTTTTTATTTGACATTAAATAATTATTTTCAGACCAATTTAATTTAATCAATTTTAATTAATAGATGAATCTATATTTATGTTTGTATGTTTATGCATTAAGTAAAACTTACTAATCAACTATTAAGAAAAAGGAGTAAAAGTTGATGGCAAATGCAAAGGCTGAGCACACTAAACTCAAGAGGAACGAGATGGACACATCTGCCGCCGAGGCCATGAGCACATCTGTGCTGTTTTATATCAAACCAGTGTTTCTCACATCTCTGAGGACCAGAAACCAAGCTGACAGAGAGCTGAGAGCAGAGAGATGCTGCATTCAGAAGAGTCAGATATAAATAATGCACAGACAGTGAGGACAGGGGTGGACGGAGGAGAGGTCGGGCGGTTTGGTGTGTGTGTGTGTGTGTGTGTGTGTGTGTGTGTGCATTCGGGTCACGGAGAGTGGAAGGACTTTCATGTCTGGAATCAACACTGTTTGTGTGTGTTATCGTTCTCCAAAGCCCTGGGCCTGTGGGACTGTCCTGATTAACACTAAACTCTGAGTGAACTTCCCCTCTTCACACACAGATCGGACTAAATCACCCATATATTCACATTCGAAAGACTCCAAGATTAACACTGATTACAAATTTAAATAAAACAACAAACTGGTGATGTAAAAGTATACACACAGATGTTACTTTAAAAGGATCACTCAACATTTATTTAGGAAAAATTGTAAAAAAATAATAAAAACTTTTTTTTTTTTAAGTGAGATGCTAATGGTCTAATACGAATTAATGATTTATGCTAAGCTAAGCTAAAAGTGCACCTGGCATACCCTGTGATCGGCTAAATGGATTCAATAATGGTAAAACTCAAATGTACAACTCTAGGGGAGCTGTAAATGACCTATTTATGTTTCTATTAGCATTTACTCAATAAAAAAAAAAATACAATAAAAAGCTGAATTTGTGAGCTGAAAATACAAAGGTATACAGTTTTTTTCACACTGTAAATAAAAACGCATCTAGAGTAGGCATGGGCCGGTATAAGATCCTGATGGCATGATAACCTTGGATAAAAACATCACGATTTCACAGTATGACTGTATTGTGTTTACTGCTCTAAAATATATTATTTTTAAATGTCTGGCTGAAAAACAAAACCTTTTTTCCCCTTTGAATACAATTTATTTGGGTTCAGGCTAAAAAATTCAAGTGAATCATTGACTTCTGCGGTCTTCATTCGTTTTAAAAACACAGATGTCTTTACAATTTACCCCTAAAAAAATGTAAATAAAAAAATCTTACAGATACCTTAGGAACGGTACAGCAGAACATTTTGGTGGTATGGAAACCTTGACTTTTCCAAACCACGGTATACCTTGAAAACGGTTATCGTCCCATGCCTAATCTAGAGTCCAAAAGGATTTAAAGTATGTTGAAGCCTATGGAAAATATGACATTGGCCCAATCATTTAAGCTATAAAAAAATTCTCCTACATTGGGTCCTCCCACTTTATTATTTATGTATGAGATATGAGATACAGTTAAGTATTATTACACAACAGGGCTGCACAATAAGTAATTTCAGCATCGACAACACAATGTGAACATACAGAACACAACATTTACATCGCAAGATCTTCAATGTCATGTAAGAAATATAGATAATTTACTTAATATTATTAATTCATTCATTCTCCTTTGGCTTAGTCCCTTATTTATTAAGGGTCGCCACAGCGGAATGAACTACCAACTATTCCAGCATATGTTTTAAACAGCGGATGCCTTTCCAGCTGCAACACAGTACTGGGAAAAATCCATACACTCTCGCTTTCACACACACTACGACCAATTTTGTTCATCCAATTCACCTATTGTGTATGCCTTTAGACTGTGGGGGAAACCGGAGCACCCAGAGAAAACCCACACGAACACGGGGACAACATGAGAATTCTACTCAGAAATGCCAACGGGCTCAGCCAGGACTCAAAACCAGGGACCATCTTACTGTAAGGCGACAATGCTAACTGAGCCGCCCTTATCATAATCATTATTATTTATTTGCAATATGTAATCATTGTGAAATCATTAAAGTTACACAAGTGTGTTTAAAGCATTCAGGCACAAGAAACAGTAATATTTGTAACTTCAACAAAAATTTATTACATTTATTTTATATAGTGAAGTATACATTTGATTTATTATTTTGGTATTAGTTATTATTTTATTATTAGAGTCCTAAATTCAAAAAAAAAAAATTAGCATCTTTTTTAATCTAGTTTACAGTTGCATTTAACTACGCTGTAAAAAGAACTCAACCAGATCAAGACATTTGAGTTTACTCAAATGAAATAGAGTCAAGTGCAGTGCAGTGCTTGGCTAGAATGTTGAGTCAACTCAAAAAAAGCTCTGCAGCCTTACAATTTTGAGTTGAGTCAATTTTTATTTTACAGTGTAGTTTCACTTTAAAAACACTGGGTTGTTGTAACCCAACATTGGGTCAAATGGACAAAATTAGACATTAAAATAACATTTTAGAGTTTAATAATTAATGAAGATGCACTCTCATACAAAAAATAAATAAATAAAATAAAATCATAATAAACAAATTAATTTATTAATTAAAAAAATAAATCACTATTTTGAAATAATGACGTTTTTCAAGCCATCTGGTAAAATAGATCTATCACAGAAAAAACGAAATATTGCAGTCAATTTTTTCCAATACACGAGCAAGAGGTCTGTTTTACCTAATATCAGCGCATGAGTGTTCATAAATTTTATATTGATAGTGCAACAAGCACTAATACAAACAAGTTATTTATTTAAGTTTCCTCATTTTTTAAAATAAATAAAAGCACGTAAGAACTTTTACTTACAACGGAGTAGGCCTGTCATGATAAGGAATTTTTGCTGTGCGATATATTGTCAAAGAAATTGTTGCAATAAGCGAAATTACTGTCATTTTGAGATCATTTTATGCCACTGATTATAGAATGGTTATATAACAGCATAATAATGCAAATAGCCATAACCACTGTCAAATACGCATCATTCTTAAGGTTATTAAGATTGTAAAAATTGATGTTAAAAAGGTTAATGTCCTATTATATATACTATTAAATGTCCTATTAGGTAAATGTCCAATTATAAACTTTAAAAACAATTAGGTAGAATGTAAATATCATTGTAAAATGGCTTTAATGTTATTTGTGAATTTGTAAATATATATTGCAAAGGGCAAAATGATTAAGGTCATCTCCAAGTATTGCACGATAAGTTGATATTAATTATTGTGACAGGCCTATAACAGAGATAAAGCTCTATAGGATAAACAGCTATTGAAACACCCTTAAGATCCTCTTCCTTCCATTTTTGTGATATTCACTAACACAAGAACACACAATAATATCCCTACACACAACAAAAAGACAGATAAGTAATTGAGTCACAATGCTAACAACAGCAAAGTACAACAGCTTGTTTAAATCACTGTGGTCTAGCTTCAATTACGGATGCAGTAAAAGCATCAAGCTTTCTTCAGATTTTAAACCCTCACACTTTACGAGTGCCATCAATTCTTTATACGTCCAAGCATCTTAGATGTAAAACGCTGAGCTACACAAGACTCTCTTCCCAGCCGGTCCAGAGAGGGCTGTGAATTTCTGATGGAAATAGACCATGTCCAGCTATAAACAGCCTGCCTACATCCCAGAAATAGAAACATATTTGAGCATCCTCATGGTTTGGCCTGCTGGCAGCTGGCGGATCTGGCTGCGAGCTCGCGGTGAAGATGCTGTAAACCCCCTGCAGCGGAACAACACTAACAAAACACTGGACTTCTGATAATAACTAAATCAACAAAAAGGAAAACTTTTGTTCGCATGAAATTATACTGTGGTTAAAAAACAAAAAACTCTGCGACACCAATTTTACATCTGGTTTGGGTTTTTTGTTAGGTGGACAACCCTAAATATTAGCGATATATATATATATATATATTTTTTTTTTATGTTGGACATGTAATCATTCATTTTTGAAAAGAGATTTTGTTTTTAGCTAAATGTATTTTTATATTTCTACACTTTTAAACAAAAATTTGAATAAGTTGAGAAATATGATGAGTATATTTATGAGCATATCCTTTAAAATCTAAAAAGAGAAACATACGAGGTCAATGTACATAAATTTATTGACTGAATTGACAGAAATTGTACTGTATCATTTTACATATTTTAGAGGTTGCACCAACGAGTCGACTAATCGACTGGTCGACTTTAATGCTCTGCCGCAATGCTTTTTGACTGACGTCACATGTTTTTTGACCTGAACTACATGGTAACTTTACACACAAAGGTTGTTCACTGAATGAAACTGCCCTCGGATTATTAAAAGTACTAAACTAAGATGAATTTGAGCATAATTTTGAGCAGCTTTCTAGCATGCACAATAATAGAGATAAAAAATACATCTGAGCAAGTTTCTGACAGCGTTATACAGCTTAAATTTATAGCCTAGACTTTGTCTTTATGTCTTGACTTTTGTTTTAAGCGTTATGTTGTTATGAATAACTTCACTTGAATCTGTGTGCTGACGACGTATGCATTACTTTCATACATTTGTATCTTGTGTTTGATTGATGACGTCTCTAGCGACTAGTCAACGTTGACTTTGATAACATTAGTCGAATGACTTTAGATTTTTGGAAGTCGACTTAAGTCATTATATATATATAATAATCAAAATATATATAGTTATCAGAATACAAGGTGACATATTCTGATATGGGCTTTTTGTCATATCGCCCAGCCCTAGATTGAATCAAACAGTTTTTATTTTTAGTGTCCACATTGATTTAGTGAAATCCATTTGACTGCTCTCCGCCTACTGACCTTACTTGTCCCCAAACCAGGGGTGTAGCAACCGGAGGGGACGGGGGGATATGTCCCTCTCACTTTTAGCGACAGACCATTTAGAAACATGTGATTAATAATTATATGAATGTAAACCTTTGAATTTCATTCAGCTGTATCAAAAAATAAATAAATAAAATAAAATGTATGAAATTATTATTAAATAAAAATATATATATATATATATATATATATATATTATTAACAGTTTGTTTGCCTTAAATACTCACATTTATTTATGATACTGTTTATATGTAGTTGAAGTCAGAATTATTAGCACTCCTGTAGATTTTTTTCCCCACTTTCTGTTTAACAGAAATATTTTTTTCCACACATTTTTAAACATAAGTTTAATAACTCATTTCTAATGACTGATTTATTTTATCTTTGCCATGATGACAGTACAAAATATTTTACTAGATTTTTGTTAGATACTAATATTCAGCCTAAAGTGACATTAAAAGGCTTAACTTATTTTTATTTATTTTGTTTGTTTATTTGGCAGGGACAGTGTACATTAATAAGCATTTCTGCAAATGCACCAGAATTAGCCAGAAGACAATTTTTCATCTGTTGTCCCTGGACGGATGTTAAAATTGTCAACCTAAAAAAACAATCCAAAAACTTACATTACATTACATTACATTATATTACACTTACAAAAAAGTTACATTAATTAGACAATTTAGGGTAATTAGGCAAATCCTTGTATAATGATGGTTTGTTCTGCAGACAATTAAAAAAATACTGCTTAAAGCTGCTAATAATATTGACCTTAAGATGGCTTTAAAAAGACTAAAAACTTTTGAGTCTACCAGAAACAAAACAAATATTATTTTTTCCAGAAGAATTTTTTTATAGGAAATACTGTGAAAAATCTGTGACTCTGTTAAACATAATTTGTAAAATATTTGAAAAAGAAAAAGGAGGGCTAATAATTTTGATTTCAACACGAACAAAAATAAGTAACAGAAATAAGCTGTGGAATAAAATCTGCATGGTATACACGTCATCGCTAGGTTTTTAAGAAGACTACAGAAGTGTTTTCCACCTAATTTCCTTCACAGCAGTAGTGGGAGAGGAATTTATAAATGAGCAGACTCCTGCCGATTGGACCGGCAGTCGTTTTGAACAGCGTTCAGGCGGGAAGAGACTAATCCCGACGCTGTCTGAGCTGCAGTCAGCAGGAGTGTGTATGTGCCTCCTTACACGCTCCAGCACACACCAGTCACATGACCAGGCTTCCATGGGGTCTCAGGCGCTTGTGTTTATCCATGCAAGCAAATACACAGGTGAATTCAAAACAATGGCAGGTTTTTAGGTCTGCACAAGAGGCTCATTTCATTACTTCAAAACATTAATAAATTAATAAAACACTAGTTATTAAATGTAAAAATAAATTAATCAATAATAAAATAATATTAAATATAATATTAAATAAATAAATTCATAAAAAGTTATAATGTGGCATGTAAAATATTTAATAGTAAAGATAACGACTTAGTACTTCTGTAGCAAAACATAGAAAAAAACTGCATAAAAGAAAATAGTGATATTAATAATAATTATTGAATGTTTATAATAAATATTAATTAAAATAGTCATTTTGTTTAATATTCATGTATTATTTATAACAATAAAATAAAAGTACAAATATTATGTATTATGTTTATAATAATGTCAATACATTATCTACATATTAAGTGTTTAATAATTTATATAATTATTTATAAATACAACATTATTATTATTATTATTACTAATATTATTGCTATTATTATTATTATTATAATTATTATTATATGCGGCTACTACTACTAGCAATGACAATCATAAATTAATATAGGTAAAAAATTTATTTAAATAATAAATTAAAATATAATAAAAATAGCTACGAAATAAATAAATGATGTAATTCCTTGCAGAATTCCAACTCATAGTGACATAAATTATATAAAATATAATATAAAATAATATAATAAAAAATTATTAAATAAATAAAATGTTATATTAAATCCATAAGTTACATATTTACATACAAAGTTATGTTACATATACATATATTATGTATTATCATGTTTATAATAATGTCAGCATATTATCTACACATTAAGCGACTTTAATCAATTAATGTGATTTATAAATATAAAGCCAATAGTTATTATTATGAATATTATTATTAATATATATGCTACTACTACTACTACTACTATTACTACTACTACTACTACTACTAATAAAAATAATAATAACAACATTTTTATTATTATTATTAATAACAACAACTAAAACATTATAAAATAATAATACAAAAGAATAATAATAATAATAATAATATAATAAAATAAATAAATAACAAATGCTACAAAGTAAAGTAAATACATTCCTAACAGATTTCCGCCTCTTTATATCCCCGAGCATTGACATGTAAGAAAAATCGAAAACTGCGCAAGATAAAGAGAGTTTTTTTAGTGCCGGCCAATCAAACTAAGTGGTAATTAGTTTAGTTTCCTCGAGACATGAAAACGTCAGACTAACTAACCAATTAATTTGGGTAATCTCCGTCAAATGCAAATCTCTTAATCTATCAAATCAGCCTGACTCAATAGCAGCCCCACGTCCTGACAGCACACCAGAGACCACCTGTTTCTCCGTATAATTTAAAACACTGTACGCATGACAGTGTGTTTGTGTTCATGTGTCAGTGCTACCCAGGGCTAAAAATTCTAGTTGCTAGAAGGACCAATGTCACACTTTCTTGTGACAGGATAACACATCTGGGTCTCCATCTGTCACTCTGATCTTTGAAAACACACAAACATGCACACACGCACTACTTTTTTTTTTCTCTCCTCTCGCATAACCTTGTTTTCCACATGCATTGATTCGATGTTCTGGGGTCAGCGCAGAGCATAACCCACAGTTGAGGTCAGAATTATTTACTCTCCTGTGATGTTTTTCTTTTTTCTTTTTTAAATATTTCCCAAATCATGTTTAACAGAGCAAGGTATTTTTCACAGTATTTTCTATAATATTTTTTCTTCTAGAGAAAGTCTTATTTGTTTTATTTTGGCAACAATAAAAGCAGTGTTTAATTTTTTTAAATTACATTAAGGTCAAACTTTAAGCTGAATACTAGCATCTTGAAAAATTTCTAGCAAAACATTATGTACTGTCATTAGCCCTGCCATGATAGTCAATATACTGACTTATTGCGCAATATGTGAAAATGAGAGCAATAACTTTGGAGTCGTGATATATTGTCTATTATATATTATATACCATTATATATTGACAGACAGACAGACAGACAGACAGACAGACAGGCAGACAGGCAGACAGGCAGACAGACAGGCAGATTGCAAGAGAGAATGGATAGTGGAGGTGAAGAAGACAGTGATGAACACACTGATTCATGTTTAAGAACTACAGGCTGCTGGGATAAAAGTCACGATGAACTTGATTTCAAAGCCACAGTCTTCATCCTCGGTGTGGGAACATTTTGGCTTTAAGCCGAATGAGAAAGGAGAGCCCATTAATGTGAACAAGATAATATGTTGTATTTGTTTCAGAACAGTGGCAACAAAAACTAACCTTAAATCACACCTAAAACATAACCAACCTACCAATTTTTTCAACATGGGAACAACAACTACCGCAGTTGGTACTGGAGAGGGGCCTTCCAGACAGTTAACTGTAAGGGGTGCATTTACCACCAGTGCAAATTTAAATGTGACAGCATGAAAAGGCACACACTCAGAGAGGTAACTCAAAGCTAAAGAGATTCAGCCGTTAAACAGTTGAAAAATCAGCATTTTTTTATATATGTATATATGGGTGTGCGTGTGTGTGAACTTTGTAACAACATTGTGTGTGTGTGACTTGTTGTAGAAAGGCTTGAATTAACTCCACAACAAATACATCAAATAATCATTGTGAAAGTTCTTACTGCACTATTTCTCACAAATGTTATGTGAGATCGGTTTCCTTCATGTCCGTCACTGTGCTGTTTATCTGACACGGTGGAGACTGAGGCACGTGGGAACAGTGGGCGGGGAGAACTAGCATTCAAGGCACAGGCAACAAATACAGCTACATTGTGTTAAGAGCAGAAAATTCCAACATTCTTAAAGGCATGATAAATAATCTGAAGGGTGATTTGAGCTGAAACTTTACAGATACACTCTGGAGAAAAGACTTATCTTAAATCTTTTTTAAAAAGGGTAAAATAGGTGCCCTTTAAAAAAAGTCAAAAAAAAAAAAATTCTCATTTTCGAATTTCAAATGTCAAAATGTTTTTAAAAATAAAACGTTCTTTGTTCAGTGTACCTGAATTATTACACTATTATTTTGTAAAAGTGTATTATTTTTTAATTAGTGATATAAAAGTAATAAAGTTGTAATAATATTGTTTATCGTTATTTATTTGGGAGCAATATATCACCCAGCAAAAAAAAGAGAGACTGTCTTCATGGCAAAAAAAAAGAAGAAGAAAGAAATCAGTTAATAGAAATGAGTTAATAAAACTTTTGTTAGGGAAAAAAAACTGAAATTGTACAGGGGGGCTAATAATTCAGGAGGGCAAATAATTCAGGAGGGCTAATAATTCTGACTTCAACTGTCCATGTGTGTGTGGCGTTTTCTAATAACAAAGGATTTAGAACAACCATATGATCAGTACGAAAACACTTCATGCAGATGAGACCAAGCCTGCTCAACCAATCGGCTCGGAACTGCAGGTTTCCCCGGCCAATAAGGATACAGCATTTTTTTCTCTTCACCTCATCCAGGTCTAGCTGTTTGAGAAGGGAGCGTCTGTGTGCCAAACGCAGGCCTGTTAAATCTGATAAGCAGCTTGTTTGTGTAGCAGGATTAGGCGTTCCTCGTGGTCTGGTCTGGGCGTTCCTCGCGGTTTGGTTTAAAAGCTTGAGGACGCGTGCGAGAATAAAAAAAGGTAACCATGTTAATAATGCACGGCTGACCACACCCTTCCCCCATGGGTTCCACATGAGTGATAATAATAATAATAATAATAATAATAATAATAATAATTGGGAATTAAATGACAGTTCATGACAAATAGAACATATACTGTTAATTTAGTCACCCTCAGGGGTCATCCAAGGTGTAGGTGACTTGTTTCTCTTGTTGAACGTAAGACTTTTAAAATGAACCAGTAGTTCTTGATTAATTATAAGTATTAAAAAGTCAATGGCTTTGAGTACTTTGAGAAGACAAAAACAAAAGCTTATACAAAGGGTTCTTACACCTTTTCTAATGTCTAATTGAATCACTTTAAGCACTTTCCAAACTTTTACTTTAAATAAATTATTTTTACATACTGTACAGTTAAAGTCTGAATTATTAGTTCTCCTAAATTATTTGTCCTCCTGAATTATTATTCCTCCTGAATTATTAGCCCTCCTGAATTATTAACCCCCTGTATATTTTCCCCCCAAATTTCTGTTAATCCGAGAGAATTTCTAATAACAGATTTATTTATCTTTGCCCAAAAAATTTTGCTTAAAAGTGCTAATAATATTGACCTTAAATGGTTAAAAAAAGAAAAAACAATAATTAAAAAAATAAATATTTTCTTTAATTCTAGCTGAAGTCTGTAAGAAAACGAAAATAATAAATACGTTACAAACCCTGCACATTTCAGTGCATCAAGACTAAAAATTCATTTTGCCAAAACAAACTTCATGCATCCTGTAAAACATGGATGGTAAATATAAACCTCTACCTTAGATGACATTTGAAACTCATTTGTCGTTCCCTCACAGCAATTAAATGTCCCATCTAAATCTTACTGAGTTCCATTCTGTGAAGGAAGAAGCTGCGTTTAAGATAAAGCGTGTGATGAGAGATGCATTTTTAATCAGTGCATATTCACTACCAGACGTCAATTTTTGGAAACAGGGCAACCCTTCCCCCCCATGACAAGAATCCAATAATGGCCTCGTGCCCTTGTGTTCGATAGAAACACAGTGCTTGCACAGCATTAACTCAGTTCAGAGGATCCAGACACAAGATATTAACACACAAGCACAAACATACAAACCAGAGGCTGAGCAACGTGCAAAATATTGATGACATACTCTATTTCATTATATTGACTGTGTCGTGAATACACAAACACCTTAATGTGATTTAATTGTACAATTATTTGAACAGTTAAATAGTTAATCACACTGAAATTGCACTTACAAGAAACTATTGTGAGCAAGATTTTAAATTACTTTCTTTTTTTTTTTATTCCTTCAAAAGTAATCGTACAGATATTTCAGGGTTTCTGCAGGTTTCACCAAGTTAAATTTAAAACTTTAAAGACATTAAGACCATTATAAATGAAAGACTTAGACTTATACAGACTTATACAGCTAAACACAAAGGATTTTTTCGAAAATCCCAGTTGGAAAAGATTTTCACTTGCCCTATTAAAAAATGACTATAATTTAATAATAATAATAATAATAATAATAATAATAATAATAATAATAATAATAATAATAATAATAAT
>CAIGQQ010026964.1:2358197-2374373 GCA_903798035.1 Danio albolineatus | reverse complement strand
ATTGTAAAAGCGCTATACAAATAAAGATGAATTGAATTGAATTGAATAATGGCCGGTATTGAAATACAGTAGCGTAGTAGGCCTAATAAAGCAGCGAAAGCACTGCACAGTTAAAAAAAAGACAAATCAATTCCTTTTATTAACAATATGTATTATTGTCAGCCACTTTACACATTATAAATAGTTTGAACATTAACTGTGCTTGCAGAGTAAAAAAATAACTTTACCATTTAAATCAAAATGTGCTTTTAAAAGTGATTTAAAAATGACACTGTTCTTAAATAATAAAAAGAAAACTGCTGTACTTGTAAAGTATTAATGTATAGTAGCCTATTCATCAAAACCTGCAAATGTTGCTTGGGCCTGATGAATATAGGTTATATGTCATCTACGTATATACATACATTTTTTATACCTTTTGAGATATATATTGCATGTACATATAACATAACTTTGATATCTAAACATTAACTTGTATTTTGATACGATTCGGAATTACATATTTAAATTAGAAATTAGATCTGCTTACTGCTCGTCATTTACAGTAGTCTCTGTGTGTCAGAGAAGCAAGTGATTGAATGCATAAATTCCATAGTCTGTTGATATTCTTGATTCTGATTGGCTGGAGGGTGTGCACCAGTCAGTTTTGATCACAGTTCGTAATGAATGCGCTTCTCCCAAACGTTTATAGTAACTATAGCAACTAGCATGTGAAACTGACGAGAACTGTTACTGGCGGACGGGAGATCCGCAAAATTAGAAAAATACTCATCTGACTGAGAATGTCTTAATTATCCACCCATGATCGGACTGATGAAATCGTATAATAATATTAGCATGTATAAACAGCACTGACACATGCTCTCTATCTCTCTGTCTGCCTGCGCGTCGTGCATTAACGCACGGCAAGCCGTTGATTATCCCTTACATACACATGTACAGCGCTTGACCAATTCATACGTGCAGTATTCCCGAGTTAGTAACTGAAATCCCAACACAACAGGACTGGTCTGCTCTGCTGAAGGGCTTCTCTAGCGCGTATGTATCTCCTCCGCACAACCCTCCGCCAGCGCGCGCGCCTCTTTTTCTTTCTCCGCGCCAAGCAGACTGATTTTTTTAACGTTTGATGACGCGATGCACTAAAGTAAACATTCTAAGCACTCCGGTGTGCGCTTCAGGGAACAGCCAATGCTCTCTGATCACGGTGTTATCGGACGCGTCAAAGGCTTTAAAAAGTGTGTTCATTTTATTCTTTTATTATTCAGAGATTCCAGTTTGAGAACCACTGACCTAAAGGATTTGAATTGTACTTTAAAATGAAAGTGTTAGTAGCTAAAATTATTTTTAAAATGTACATTTTAAAAAAGGCACGGCCTCAGCTTTTGCATCTTTATTTCTGAGAGTCTATAGATTCACAGAATAGGAGAAGAAAAAAATAAATAAATAAATAAATAAATAAATAAAACAAGGCATATTTATTTTTTGAGTAAATATTGAGCAATGAAATAAAAATCTTTAACTTTTCTCTCAAAATTCTGACTTCTTTCCTCACAAAAATGACATTTCTCTCACAATAATTTTTTTTACACAATTTTAAGTTTATATCTCAAGAATTCTGACTTTTCTACACAATTCTTAACCGTTCAGTTGACTTTTTTTTCCACTTCAAATTTGGTATTTTCCATTTATAATTCTCTAAATTATCCTACACATTTAAAATGCATACAATGAACTTTAAACATTTTTTTAAAAAAAATCCAACATATCCCCTCATTAAAATGTATTTTAAAAAGATAAATCTTGAATATTAATTTTGTTTTTGTCAATTTCTTAAAGTAAAAAAAACAACAACATAAAAATAGTAAAAACAGTAGCTATTACCACCTTTATTTTTTTATTCCATGGTGATAACAAGCTCCCATTCGGAACGCTTCCATAAACCTGCCATTCCACATCATCTAGTGTCTACATTTACATTTTCAGACTGCAATGATTCACCAGAAACGTTCTATAGCAAGCAGGCTTTATTTACAGCCTCAAATCAAGTATGATGACAGGTGCGTTAATAAATGGGAGGACCAAGGTTAGGCCACGGCATTACAGTAGTAGCATTGTAGCCAGAGCAATCACGAGGGTGCTGCGCCATTTACGGTCTCCTGAACTGGAGTAATTTACCTCGCTCCTGAAAAATCTTCCCACAAGGCCACTGGGCCTGATGAGAACTGCCCCTTCAGCTCAAACTGGCAGTAAATTGAGGGGAGGAAACGGTCCTGGACAGTTAAATAAAATCTGGCGGTTAAGTGGCAGAAGATTTAAATGCCTGACCGATCACAGATTTTTTTTCCTCGTCGACTCTTGCAATTCAGCCATGAGTCATTGGAGGGTACAACGATGTCTCCTATAAAACACTTCATAGTGGACACACATCATGTCATTACTGCTGAAAAAACACAAACCTGCGGTATGACAGGACAAGGGATAATCAGACTAGAAAATAACACACTGTGGATACAGTCAACGTGAAATCATAGCCGTTACATCATGTAAATGCAGCTATAAAACAAGGTGTAGCCATCTGGATGGTTCTAACCTTTAAAAGAAAAACTTATTGTATCGTTTTTATTCCTCTAAAAGCGCTTTTAAACATTTTAATCTGCTTTTAAAAACACTTTTATTCTACGTTGTTTTTATTTCTAATACTTGTATTTAATGTTTCTTCTATTTTTGTTTATGCAAAGCACTTTAAATTAGCATTGTGTATGAAATGTGCTATATAGATAAACTTGCCTTGCCTTTCAAAAAAATTAAATTAATTAAATAAAGTAAAAAATTTAAAATGGCATGTCATATGAACATTCTATCAGCAATTATATTAATCATCAGAAATCAGAGGATCAGAAAGTACCTCAAATTCGCTTTGTTTTGAGGTGGAAATCCCTTTATGTATTGTATGGTATATTTTATTTATTGACCTGTCACCTTCATTAGCTAACTTCATGGCACAAAGTAATTAGAATAAATCAAATATAAAATTTAATAAAAAAAGATTAATCAAACATTATTATATTTTTATATTACACATAAGACTATTTACATTAACACTTGGGGTGGGAAAAGATATCGATACAGCGATATATTGTGATATTTTTGGCCAGGATACATTATCAATACTCTAATTAGAATAAATAAAATATAATAAATAGAAAAATAATCAATAATAAACATATCAAACATCAATTCATTGTTATTTTACATTGTTATTTTATATTTTGACTATTAATACTACATTAATACTATATACTGCATTAATACTAGGGGTGGAATGAAATATCGATCTGGTGATGTATTGTGATATTTCTAAGACTATTTACATGAATACTCTAATTAGAATAAATCAAATATAATAAATTACTTTTTTAAAAAGATCAAACATTATTATATTGTTATATTACATAAGACTATTTACATTAATACTAGGGGTAGAATAAAATATTAATATGGCGATATATTGTAATATTTCCCGCCACGATACATTATCGATACTCTAATTAGAATAAATCAAATATAAAAAATTGAATAAAAAAAAAAGATGAAACATTATTTCATTGTTATATTACATAAGAGTATTTATATTAATTCTAGGGCTGGGACAAATATATCGATATGGTGATATTTTGTGATATTTCCATAGGTCTGCACAATATATCTTTTCAGCATTGATATCGCAGTGTGATCATTCACAATAGTCACACGCAGAATCTGCATTTTTACATTATAAATACTTCAGCACAAAGAATCGATATTTATTTAAAAAGTACAAAACTGACTTTTTGCTTACCGCTTTGGCTGCAGTATATGCAGAGCTAAATAAGGTTTACCGTGATATATGGTGGATTGTGTTCTTGTGAAATCATATCACGAAAAAATACAGTGATAATATCAGATCATGATTCCCAACTCTAATTAATACAGAATATAAAGTCTAAAACACTTGCTGAGCCTAAACTTTTTTGTTGGTAATTTAGTTTTTGGTTTGGTGATCTGCATGTACAACATTTATACTCAAAATTGAATGAAAGACTCAAGATTAAATTTTTGAACAAAGCTGCAAGTCCAAAAAAATAGTGATGCCAAGCCTCACCAAAACCTAAAACATTCAGCTCTTCCAGTAAATACCAACTAGAGAGTCCCGTGCCAAAGAAAGTCGCTATCTATCTAAATGGTGCACGGCAAGGATAGCAAGGCCTGACAGAAACCACTGATTGTTTTTCACAGGACACCATTCAGTGCGGTCTAATAGTCGGAGCAAACGAGCCAGTGACAGCCAACTGGGACAAACACTCTCTATCCGAACTGTATAGAAAAGCCAAGCATAAAACCTGCTTTCTTTACTGGTGGGATGCATCCCAAATGCAGGGGTCTAGTTGGTTTCCGGATGCTTGCTTAGTAATTCAAGTCAAGAAAGTCCATCAACAAGTCTCTAAATATGAATAAACTGATGCTGAACTTAACAGTGCAGATTCTGCGTGTGACTATTGTGAATGATCACACTGCGATATCAATGCTGAAACGATATATTGTGCAGACCTATTGCCTATTGTAACAATTTCTGTGACTATATAATCGCACAACAAAAATTCTTTATCGTGACAGACTTATGTGTGTGTTCTGTGGTGTGTGGTTTACTAAGGAGGACATTGATTATAAGGTCATTTATGACATTATAGGACCTTAATATATTACAATATTAATGTGGTTTAGAAGGACATGCCTAGTGTCCTCGTACACTCAAAAATCAAACTTAATGCGCTAAATAAGGTTTACCGTGATATATGGTGGATTGTGTTTTTTTCACTAAAAAAATACCGTGATAATATCAGATCATGATTCCAACCTCTAATTAATAGAGAATATAAAGTCTAAAACACTTGCTGACCCCAAACTTATTTGGTGGCAATTTAGTTTTTGGTTTGGTGATCTGCATGTACAACATTTACACTCAAAATTTAATGAAAGACTCAAGATTAAATTTTTGAACAAAGCTGCAAGTCCAAATAATAGTGTTGCCAGGCCTCACCAAAACCTAAAACATTCAGCTCTTCCAGTAAATACCAACTAGAGAGTCCCGTGCCAAAGAAAGTCGCTATCTATCTATGCAACAATTTCTGTGACAATATATCGCAAAACAAAAATTCTTTATCGTGACAGACCTATGTGTGTGTTCTGTGATGTGTGGTTTAATAAGCAGGACATTGATTATAAAGTCATTTATGACATTATATGACCTAAGTATTACAATATTAATGTGGTTTAGAAGGACATGCCTAGTGTCCTCATACACTCAAATCAAACTTAATGGGGTCTTTTGACATTCAACTTTTGCCACAGGTCTCCTGTGAGGGTTGGGGTTAGTTGTAGAGATGTGGTAAGGCCATATAATAACTATCTTTTACAGTTAAAATAAATTACGCTTATGGAGAGTCCTCATAAACCACATATAGATGCGTGTATGTGCATGCAAACAAAAGTATCAGGTTCAACTTGTGACAAACACACACTCATACACACCAAGGACTCTAAATTATGCAACAGCACTCAGTCCAATTACATCTGCCTTGAGCAAACTTGTACATTAGGAAGAAGGAAAAAAAAAAAAAAGATGACGCATCCAATCATACCTAATTAATTCGCAATTTATGAGGAAACCATTTCAACAATTAGATCCTCACATTTTGAATTCGAAGGGCTTGGTTTAGAGACATCAACACTCTGTATGCGACCAAACAGTGAAACTTCATAAAGAGGTTGAAACTGGAGCCTTGTTTAAACTTTCATTAAGGCCACACACTGAGACAACCAGCTACTCCTACAGTGAATAAATGCGATGACTAAAGAGGGGAATTCAAGCCACACGACGAGGGTGTGCCTGCTCTTCACTTTAAATAGTTTATAAACAAACAACACTCTCCATACATGCGTTTTAACAGCAAAACCAATCCGACACCTCCTTCCTTCTCTGCTGTCCATGGAAGCCAGAACCGCTTGCGCTTTCCCATATGGAAGCGTTTTTTTTTTTTTTTTTTTTTTGAGCAGGATTTCCCCCAAGGTTCACGCCAAGCCTTACGCCACCCACCAGAACCAGACAGCATAATACACAAGCCCATCAGATACCAAGCCATCCGAGTGCCAACCGCAAATCCCAACAACCCCAAAACCACCCAGTCAGTCCACAAACCTCCGACCCGAACGTCACGCTCGTAACATCTACACGTGTGATTTCAGATTGGGCCGAGCAGGTTTCCTAAGAAGAAACAGATGAAGTGAAGACATCTGTGCAAGGAGGAACCGCCTTTCATGTCGAAAAAAAGAAGTTCTTTGGGGCCGAAATCGCTGTCTGGTTTAATAAACATCTGAGGGGCGGTGGTTGTACTTGGAAACTCTCTCCTGCAGAGGTCATCTCCCATACATGCATTGTCTACTTGTTACAATATTATTGCTCTCGGTAGGTAATGTCCCGGCTTGGGGCCCTGGCAGGGTGGAGGTCTACAACGGAAAAGGCCCGGTCGACTGCCAAAACAAGCACTTGCTCCACTCAGGTACAATGCTGAGAAAATATCTAAAAACATCACACTTGATTTAAGCTTTAACTAAAACGCAAGCTAAGATTGTTTACTGGCCTTATACGGAGGCCTGCATGGAGTAAATGGGAGGACTCTACAATAACGATTTAAACCACTTTAAGCATGCTAAATTATAGTTAAGATGATTTAATAGATTACATCACATGTAAACGCAAGTGTGACAGAGGTTTGAAAAATTATATATATTTAATTTTTTCTTTTTATGTAATTTTATATGGTTTAAACAGGCAAGAATAACAACTAGAACTATCAAAATAACTTTATTTCGCGGAGCTCTTTAAATGAAAAATACATAAAGCTCATTAGTCAGATGCTCAAGGCTTGAACACATTCACACATTATATTTAAAAAAAACAAACATTGTAACCTGTTAAATGTTTCATCATTATGATCCAAATGTTTAACAACAATATTATTGATCTCATTACAAACGTCCTGGTTTTTAATCTTGCAATTCACAAAAGCGATTCAAATTCACAGCACAGTTTGTGTAGAGCATCAACTATTACTACAAAATAACATTGAGATAACATTGAGACCATGAGAGATGACAAGAGATCATGAGCCACTCGTGAGTAAATGAACAGCTTTTATTTCTTGCAGCTGAACAACAGAAAACTGACAATGATCGCCTCAGGTACACCTCATGTGCTTTATTCAGTGTTCAATGTTAATATTGTTTGAATGCCATTTTACGTAACATTTATTGCCATAATACTGAAAGCAGCAGCAGATAATTTACAGATCTTCAAAATAAAATAAACCATTTGAAATTGAACTTTAGTACTGTGACTCATTTAGGCATGGGCCAGTATACTGTAAGATTCTGACGGTATGATAACCTTGGATAAAAATATCACGGTTTCACGGTATGACGGTATTGTGTTTACTGCTCTAAAATATATTATTTTCAAATGTCTGGCTAAAAAACAAAACCTTTTCCTCCTTTGAACACAATATATTTTATTTTGAGAAACATTTAATATATTTTGGGGAAGTAAACATGTAATGCTAAATAATTCAAGTGAATTATTGACTTATAATGTCTCATTTGTTTCAAAAACACTGATGTCTTCACAACTAAAAAAAATTAATAAAAAATAATAATAAATAAAAAAATGTAAATAAAAATCTTACACATACCTTAGGAACGGTATAGCACAAAATTGTGGCTGTATGAAAACCTTGACTTTTCCATATTGCGGTATACCTTAGAAACGGTTATTGTCCCATGCCTACACTCATTGCAAACTAACACATATCAGTGATTCAGCATGTACATTTAATAAGGTTAAAGAGGTTTCATATGTTAATATGCATTAATTTGATTACAAACCTTACCAATTTGTTGGAGTGCAGTTAGTGCACTATTCTGAGCTTCTGAATAGCAGTATTTAAATTTCTGTCCTGTTGTGTCTGGTGCAAAAAGCCAAACTGCTTATCACTGCAAATCACTTCACGTAGTGTGTTGTTCGGTTACATAGTTACAATGTAACCTGCTCACCTATTGTTTAGGTTTGTATACCGCCTCATGTGGAACTCGAGTGAATCTGTGTCTTATTTTAGAGGCTGCTACTGTCCACTGGAGTTCACATTTTCGGTCATGGACGCAAAGGCAACCTGGGGGGCTAAAATGTAATTGGCTAAACTGGCATTGGTTGGTTAAAGGGACCAAATCCAGTGTTTCCCATAGGTTTACAGGTTTGGGAGGGGGGGGGGGGGGGGGGGGGGGGGGGGGTTATGTTATGACATGTTATGACACGTACTGGATTAAAAGTTTAGTTAAAAGTTAGCAATACAAATTATTTATTTAATATTCTATGGCCGGAAATGCAGTGGACATGCAGTACAACTAATTACAACTGATAAAGCAAAATTTCCCTTCAAAACAACGTTATTGCTGTCAGACGACATTCTGACATTCAGAAAGTGGCTGTGTGAGACTCGACCGTGCGCGATTCAGAGAGCAGAACTTTGTAAACGCGGGACAGTGGAGAGACAGAAAAGACATGCCGTTGTGTAAATGGGTGGATGGCGGGGCGTTGGATGCTGGAGGGGTGTCGCTGGCGAAAGTGAGATGACATGGGGACTCGGGAGTCGCGGAAAAAGGTGAAAGTGAACAGCGGACGGGGAAGGAGGGCGGTTTTGATAAGGGGGACAGGTAAAATGAGGTGCTGGATCAGATTTCAGAGATGCCGGATTCGGATCCGGCGTGTTTCGGCACAAATTAAGCCCTGCATAGGCTATTTAGCTTGTTTATTAAAAGAAGAAAAACATTTACAAAACATTTAGAAAAACATTAACTTGACTTTAAAGGGGGGGCGGGGAAAGCTGTTGGGAGGGCGGGGCGCCCCCCTAATCCTATGGTAGGGGAAACACTGAAATCAAAGACAGGTGTTCTGGCACGTAACACACATTTTCAAAGCAGAACATAGTTTTTCAGATGAACAAGAGCGTTCATTAAAAGATGTTTCTTAAATATCTGCACACATTTTATGATATTATATTGCTTAAGAAGTGTCAAAAGCTTAAATACAGCATGTTTAATAAAAATAAATAAAATAAAAAAAACCGAACACTTGCTGATGTGATTATTGCTTTAAGCCACAACTGCAATTTGAATTTGATTTCAATTAATAACGCAGCCCTACATATAGCAGTCAATATAACTGCTTGAGTCAAAGAAGTCTATTTTTCCACCACAGAGACGAATATAATTTAAGACTCAGGGAAACAGAACATCCTCTCCGAGCCCTGTGGTTCTTCCACGCTACAGTCTGGGCCATCAGTCATTAAGCGTTTCCTGGGCTGTGATTTAGCGGAGTATTGCAGACAGTGAGTAGCTGACAGAGCCGTCCCCGTTCTCTGTCCCATGAGAGGAGGAGGCTTTTCTGCTGTGGTTGAACTCTCATTCCAGTGTTATCTTAAGGCCAGCACACACACTCACAGGATGGCTGTGCTTATCTGCTCTGTCCAACACAAACACAGAGCTGACGCTGTGGTCATTTTCCCTCAACCCCTCTCAGCAGCCGTGCTCGGCCCCCATAATTCAGCAGAGATTACAAGCGCTGAAGTCCAACAATGCTTTTCTTTTCTTTTTTTTTGCTCATATGCAGGGCCAGAATGAGTTGGTTGACTTTGTTTCTACTCTAAATTTAGGGAAAAATTGGATGAATAAATACAATTCTCTTCCTCTTCCTCTTCTTCTTCTTATTATTAAGCATTTTTACATTGTACAAACATAACAAACAACCCCTAAAAAATATAATAAAAGATAATAAAACCCAATTACACAACTAAATGAGGGGCAGATGTCTGCATTTATGCAAAAATCTCAATTTTACAATTCAAGAAATGAAAGATTACAAACTGATGTATTATTGTTGTCAAGAGCTAACAAGGAGAGTTTTAACCACTACATAATTATTTTTATTTTGTTATTAGCTCTAAGAGAAAAACACGTTTCAAAATACTACTTGTCTACTGACAACACATTAATCTGGGTAATGCTGTGAGTCACTAATGACAATTTCTATATAAATATCTATTTATTATGTAAATGAGTGTTTTAAAAAAACTGTTAACAACTAAACTATTAAACTTGTTATTAAGAAGAAATCACATTTGTCCATCTGTAATCAATTATAAGAACGTAAAAAGAAAAGATTTAGTAACCAATGAGCCACAAAAGATTAAGGGATAGTTCAAAATTGTCATCATTTACTCTCCCTTTCTTTCAAGCCAGTTTAAGTTTTTTGCTGTTTGGTCTATTGAACACAAAATAAGATATTTTGAAGAATGTTAATAGCCTGTAACCATTGACTTCACTAGTAGGAAAAAGTATTGCTACACAATAGGGATGCAACGATTATAGATTTTGGTTGTAGGATTATAATCTGAGAAATAATCACAGTTTCATGGTTATCATGATTGTAATGCATTCATTAATTCCAAAACACTACTAGCTAAAAAAATAAAAAAATAAATAAAAATATTATTAATAATAATAATAATAATAATAATAATAATAATAATAATAATATCACATGAAAACCCCTTATATTTTAAAGTGTATTTTTACACTGAAAATAACTGACAGAAAAATAAATAAAAATAAGAATAAATAAAAAAAAATATATAGTATTTGTTTAATGTAAATCTAAGTTACACATTAACAAAGTATTTGTAGTCAACAAATGTAGTCAAAGGCTGCTGAACCCATCTGAAAGGCACTTTATCAACTATATTATGATCTTGTTTGGTATTTTCATTTAGTATTTTTTTTCTCTTTTGGAGTAGAAATGTGTATATTCCATACAAAGTATGAAGCTGATCGGTCAGTTCTTGTCACGTGACCTGCAGTGCGTTCGCACCATTCTTGCAACTAAATGTGCCTGGAAACTGTGAGCGCGCAGTGCCACAAGTGCACCGCATACACTTCACTCACAATATTCGCGGAAATAAAAAGAAATAAGGAACTTGCACGCATAAAAGATGCAGTATGTGAACAGCCCTTAGTTTATAGCCTCAGCCATAGTTAATCCGATGTGTGTGCGCATTAGCCTCGGTGTACAAGCTTGGAACTTTAAACCAGCACACAGTTGGCATGACTTTGTTCAGTTACAGCAATTCTGTGTTGAGAAGCATTAACGATTAACTAACATGACAAATTAAAGCGCAGTTAATAGTTAAAAATGAGTTAACCGTTGCATCCCTACTGCACAAGCCAATGATTACGGTTTCTAGCATTTAATATTAACTCAAACAGGTTTTGAACAAGTAATAGGTGAGTAAATGACAGAATATTCATTTTTGGGTAAACTACTCCTTTAATATAGTCTAATGCCTAAGACTGATGAAAACGCATCTGAATATTTGGTGTAAACAAGTTAAAAGAACACAAAGTAAATAACAAAGTAAGTAGCACGATCGCCACACAGCAAGATGGTCGCTGGTTCGAGCCTCGGCTGGGTCAGTTAGCATTTCTGTGTGAAGTTCTATCAGTGTTTGCGTGGGTTTCCTCCGGGTGCTCCGGTTTCCCCCACAAGTCCAAAGACATGTGGTACAGGTGAATTGGGTAAGCTAAATTGTCAATAGTGTATGTGTGTGAATGAGTGTTTTCCAGTGATGGGTTGCAGCTGGAAGGGCATCCACTGCGTAAAAAATATGCTGGATAAGTTGGAGGTTCATGGGCGCCACGGTGGCGTAGTGAGTAGCACGTTCGCCTCACAGCGAGAAGGCTGCTGGTTCGAGCCTTGGCTGGGTCAGTTGGCATGTTCTCCCCGTGGTTGCATGGGTTTCCTCCGGGTGCTCCGGTTTCCCCCACAGTCCAAAGACATGTGGTATAGGTGAATTGGGTAGGCTAAATTGTCCATAGTGTATGAGTGCGAATGAGTGTGTATGGATGTTTCCCAGAGAAGGTTGCAGCTGGAAGGGCATCCACTGCGTAAAAACAAATGCTGGATAAGTTGGCGGTTCATTCTGCTGTGGCGACCCCAGATTAATAAACGGACTAAGCCGACAAGAAAATGAATGAACGAAGTTGGCAGTTCATTCCACTATGGTGACCCCAAGGGACTAAGCCAAAACGAAAATGAATGAATAAATGTTTGTTCAAACTACGCATTTAAAATGAACTGAAACACAATTTGAGGGTTTTTTTTGCAACAATTTAATTCCTTTAAGTTCAATCCACTTCAATTTGCAAAAACTAATAAGGTAACTTAATTCCTTCATGTTGTCCAAACACAAATCGATTGTGTGGAATCCAGCACTGTACCCTCAAGTCAAGCAAATCATATACGAGTTCAACCTAGTTCAAGACAAAATACGTAATATACTATTTGATTGTAATGAATCTGTTTTAATATTAGTAATCATCTCTGCAGCTGACTGTGGCTGTAGGTCATAAACTAATCCAAATTGCACAACAAAGGCCATTTTGAGAGCAACACGTATTACAACAGCAGTGATATCAGCCAGACCGATACAGCCCGATTGTGCTCTGAGAAATCACATTATGCGCTGAAGTAATAATGCAGCCGCTGCGCTGTACCATGAACTTTTCAGCAAGCTCCAATGATGTCACAGCCAGCATCACATTCTATGATGCAACATTCCTCAGTCAAAGCAGATATAACGATCTATTGTACTGGACTCTGGGCAGAAACACTACACCTCAGTTTGCAGCATAAAATACATTCAGGGGCTGTACTGGGAACGCGAATGAACCGTCACACACTCTATTATTTCGACAGAGCGAGGACATTTAAAGCTAATGAGTGAAAAATACAACTGGCCCCGAGTGTCACTGGATGAGCTGAAAAGTGTGGAACATTCCAGAACAATGAGAGGGGCCTCAAACATGGAATTTCCACTCGCATAGTTTTCCTTATTATGCAAGAAAAAGGGCTTATTCCCATCGACCTACTTATTTGATGTTTGAACTAATCCCGCCAACATTCAGTTTCACTTTAATTATATTCGGATTAAATTTTAATCAGTATAAAAATATCTCTGTTGAGGACGTGTCAGCACAGCGAGTGCACAATGTTACAAAATTACACACTGAGATACTGCAGTACCACAGTATCCGCAGCATTAAAAACCTTTAGTTACACCACTATGGTGTCTGTAAAAGTGTGATATGCAAGAATCTTTGTATAAATTACTTTTTTTTTATTGCCAACATTTGAACAGCTTGTTTCCCAGTACTGGGTTGCGGCTGGAAGGGCATCTGCTGTGTAAAAGTTGTGGGATCATTCCGCTGTGGCGACCCCTGATAATTAATAAAAATCTCTAATGGTCTACTAGGGAACATGTACTTGTTATGATTGATTTAAAGGATTTTGTGTTTATTTTTTTCTATCATGTATTTGTCGTATGAGAACAAAGTAAAAAGAAATTGGGTTTAGGATGTACTCACACTAGGCACGTTTGCCTTGAACCATGCCTGAGCGAGATTGCCCCCCCTCCCCTTCGACCTGCACTGACACTGCAATTTAACCTTCCACGATTATGTCAACGATGGTGCAACTGATCAGTTAGAAAACAGTTCAGAAGAGAAGTGCTCTCGCTGTTTTGTATGATTGTTTTGTATTATTTTGTATATTATTTGTATTATTTTAAGTCATTCAGGATGGTAACACAGTCAGATCTTTTGCTGAACAGATGCACAACTTTTGAGCAGTGTTGGGGAAAGTTACTTTAGGAAGTAATGAATTACAATGTTGAGTTACTAGCCAAAAAAAGTAACTAGTTACGTTACTTTTGAGTTACGTTTTATGACCTGGCTGTGGCTTGATCTGTTTTGGAACTTTTTTCTTTTTCTTTCTTATTTAATAGAGGTGCTCTGCAATTAACAACACACTGTATAACCATTTCTTCACACATAAAAAAAAATTAGGATAATGTTATCTGAGAACTTCCAGACCCCAGAGCTCTACATGCAGTATATATATATAGATCATTAGAGCAATGCGTTTGCTACTTTAATACCATTTGTCTTAAGTAAATTCACTGTCCATTGAGACAATTGCCTTTTCCCTTTCTTCGATGTGCTCATTATTTTGATCGCATTCTCTCATTGACTGCGTGATTCGTTGGCCAATTTTAATTCAGCAATTAAGTTTTTAAAAGATAATTAAACTAAAAAGTAATTTGCGTTACATTATCCAAAAAAATAACTCAAATATTACTCAATTTTTAAAAGTAATGTAAAAGTAATTACTTGTTACTTAGAAAAGTAATATTATGTAGCTTGTGTTACTTGTAATGCGTTACTCCCAACACTGCTTTTGACTCTCAAACATTTTCATTAAGTCATCATGGTGCATGTATTAGGAGGTTTGCTGAAGGTGCAGCGAGGGGTTTGTATCTTTGATAAACTATGAGTTTACTGAAAAATAAGAATGATTAATAAATCCATATGAAACAGTCCCTTCTGATGTCACGTCTTCAATTTAGTCCTCAGTTGAGTCCACTCGTAGTACAAACGTAGCGTGCCTAAGTCCCAACTGAACTGTGCTCTGGCACACCAGGGCTGACCAACTGAACCGCGCCAGGCACAGTTCAGATAACCTAGTGTGAGTACGTCCTTATATGTTTGTGTCTGTTTTAATGTGCTGCCATTTTGGCCAGGATTCCCTGAAAAAAAGAGATCCTGCATATCAATTTATCAATTTTCAAATATATTTTTTTATTATTTTATTTTATTTTCTTATACTTCAATTTTATTTCTGCTTATGTAAAGCACTTTGGATTGCCACGGTGTATGAAATGTGCTATATAAATATACTTGCCTTGCCTTACATCTCAAAGTAAATAAAGTAAATAGGTAAAATATATAAGTAAAATAAACTATTTATAACTAAACTATTTCTTTATATATCTGTTGGTACTTAAAGATGTGCAAGAGCAGGCCTCAAGAATGGCTGAGAGCACTTGGGCAAGCCGTTCCAGCTTGCTCGCCAACTAAAGAAAAACTTTAACGCTCATGGGAGGACACACGTGTTGAGTAAAAACAAAAAATACATTCCAACACACCGCAAAATATTTGGCTAAGCTTTGAGGAACATTTGCACTTAAGAAATACAATTTAGGAGGGTAAGTTAGGTCACCAAGTACTCCAAACATTACCATTTCCTCTCATGATTTCAAAACAATTGACTAATTATATTTAATGTGCAGACTGAAACAACATGATGGACTGAAATAAACACACAAACTGCTTTCTGTGAACGCGAAAAAGAACAGCGTAAACAGACAAGTCAACAGCTCTGAAAAGCCGTCTGATCCTGTGAGGTCACCTGTGTGTGGCCGTGCGCACACACACATACCCACACGGTCACCGTGTCTGTGCACAAAGGGTGTTTGTTGGAGGGAGCGATGGCCAATCAGGTCAGCCCTGGAGCGGCCACTGACTGACCATCGGGGCCTCTTGGGAGATTAATAGAGACTGACAGGCCAAGGACAGGGCTGGGATCAGACCTCCCATTCACAGGACATCCATCGAGTCCAACGACAGCTATTCTGCAGCGGGACAATAAGGCATTTGTGTGCACAGCCCACAGACCCACCTCGCAAAAACAACAGGATCAAAGTCACTGGGCGGATGAAGCAAATCTAGGCGCCTTGATCTTGAAGTTTGTGGACTGGTAATGCATTATACGCCAGAAACAAATGCTACCGAAACAGCCTGAATACTACTGTAGTCTATTTTATGCCTAAAAAGAGGCATACAAATCACGAAAATACTCCCAACACAGTCAAATTAGTGTCATTTTAATATGGTTAAGCAACTATAGAAGCTATTAATAATTATTTACATTGTTTTTCCCATTTCAACTTTAGTTAGTTTTGCTGTCATTAGTAGTAGTGAGGGGGAAATCAATACAGCATGGTACTGGAATGTTTTCCATGGCCACATTATATTGACACAGCAGCTAACATGTTAATTCCTAAAGGAAACATGCTAGCAACATATTCATACTGAAAACATGCCAGCAACATCCTAATTCATACTGGAAACATGCTA
>CAIGQQ010026964.1:2341067-2357352 GCA_903798035.1 Danio albolineatus | reverse complement strand
ATCTATCTATCTATCTATCTATCTATCTATCTATCTATCTATCTATCCTTTTTCAATCTATCAATGCTTTTTAAAAACTGTTTCAATGTAAACTAAAACTACTTCCAACAAATCTGCCTTCAAACTTTAATAACTAGTTGAATAATTAGTTTATTTTACATTTTGTTGTATAATACAGTCCACTTGATGGTGGTGTTGACTATCTTTCTGGAGTTTGAAGTCACCTTCAGCGCACAGCAAGTTAGTAAAATAAAGATGGTTAGAGGTTTTACTGTGAATTTGTTCGCTATCCTTTGTGTGTTTCGCATTTACTTATTGTTTTTATAATTGGTTATACTTTTAATATATTAAAATAAAAATACGTTTAAGATTTTTATTAAATTAAAAAGTCGTTATTTAACATCCAACATTGTTTTGTTGGTCTTTTTCAAAGTATTGGTTCAAGCCCCAGGCTGTTTAAAAAGTACCAATTCATCGTTACAGTCATTAAAACCTCAAATAATACTCAACCCAATTGTTACATTTAGATATGGGCTTGTTTATTTGTATTTATTTGTAATGCATCATTGACCTCTATGAGCTAAATTGGCTGTTAAAATTAACCACAAACAACACATTTAAAAGACGATGCTAATAGTACTGAAATTTTTCAGCAATTCCAATGTTTGTACTGAAAAATAGCGAGCAATTATTTATTAATGAATTAACAAACTAGTATTTGACACTAGTTCTGATTCTCTGTTGTCAACCGCTAATGCTGAACTTGCACAGCAGATCTGATGAGCTGTTTTCAGCCTGTAGCTAGAAATGAAATGTCCTCCTGCAGGATAAGTGTGTGTGTGTGTGTGTGTGTGTGTGTGTGTGATGCAGGAGAGTGGAATATACTGATTGTGATAGAAACCCCACCCTCTGCACCACGTGAGGCCACTTGTTATGATTCAACTCACAGCCTTTGCACAAGAGCTCAGTCAACGGCTGCAGGTTCCCAGAAAAACACAATGCTTGAACATCTGCGTCACTAAACGTAAGTGTAGTTGCTGCAGGAAATCACTTCAGATTCACAAACCCAGATATCTCCATAAAAAAAACTCTGAATAATAAATGAAGAGCAAATGACTTTGGAACTGATCGGAACTCACAGGAGATCTAGGATCTGCTAAACGCTGATATTTTAACAAATCTCATGAAATCAAAAGTGTAAGTCTTTGCGATTTTTAATCCATATGTGACCCTGGAGCACAAAAGTCTAAAGTTGCATTGTTATATTTTTTTGTTACCGTTTTATTTAGGGTCAAAATCATATTTTTTTATTTTATGGCAAAAAAAAAAAAATTATAATATTAATAATTTTAAAATTAAGTAAAGATGATGTTCCATGACTGTGTTTATCCTTTATTTCCTACTGTAAACACATGAACTCAATTTTTGATACGTTTTGTACACTGCTAAGCACTTTATAGACTCAGTGACACTAGAGTATTTAAATATGCAATCAAATGATATTTGTTCTAAATATGCCTGAGCAAATTATTTTGCATATAAACTATTACTGCATTTTAGTGAGTGTCTTCACTGTCATGCTCATAATTTGCCCAGAAAAAAAAGCAACGCTGTCTTTGTGTTAACTGACAAAATACATAGTCTCACTCATTTTTTCTGCCTGGAAAAAAATTAAAAGACTTGATGTATTTGATTAAAATGAATGAAATCTGTTCAAATAGAGCTTTTTTTAATCATTTTTTAATCATTTATTTTTAATCATCTGTTGAAATGATATTCATAAAATCGCAATATATATAAAAAAAAAAATAAAAAAAAATCACAGCAAAACAAAATCCCAAAAATCGCGCAGCCCTATTTTATACATTGAAAAAATGTTAGGTTCCAGACAATCGATTTATGTTTGTGGTGGAATTAAGCTAACTTATTAGTTTTTACAGATTTAAATGGCTTAAACATAAAGGAATTAAGTTGTCGCAAAAATAAAAACCACAAGAATTGTGTTGTTTCAGCTAATTTTAAATAAGTAGCTTTAACAAACAGTAGTAAATGTAATTTTGAGAGTGTACAAAAATGCACCGTAAAAAAAATGCTCCACACAATTCCTTCATGATGTTCCAACACAAATAGACTAACACAAATAGACAAATAGTTAACTTAATGGTTTTTTTTTTTACAAATTTAAGTAGGTTGAACATAAAACAATTAAGTTGTCCCCCCAAAAAAGCTTTAGAATTGTGTTGTTTTCGCTTCTCATTTTTAATAAATAGTTTAAACAAGCAGTAAAAGTCATTTTAGACTGTAATATCAGAGAGAAATCTGCATAATATGCCAACAAGGGTAAATTGTGATTTTTCTGTCTGCAAGAGAGAACAAAATTATAATATTACATTTCAATGCTTTAGTTCCTCTCCCAAACATATTCAGTTTCTGATGGAAGTTGATTGAATTTCTACTTTTTGAAAGCATCCCTACTTTTATCATACAAAGTACACTCTATCACATGTCATTTTGTCAAGTTGTAATTTTACTCAGACTACTGGCTATTTCAATCAGAAATGTCTGCCACAACTTTACTTTAAATATGTCAACACAGAAAAAAAAATCTATGAGAATTCCAGTGAGGGCGTCACGTTGGCTCAGTGGTTAGCACTGTTGCCTCACAGCAAGAAGGTCGCTGGTTCGAGTCCCAGCTGGATCAGTTGCCATTTCTGTGTAAAGTTTGCATGATCTCCCCTTGTTCGCATGGATTTCTTCCGGGTGCTCCGGTTTCCCCCACAGTCCAAAGACATGCGATATATTGTAGGTGAACTGAATAAACTAAATTGTCCGTAGTGTATATGAGTGCATGTGAGAGTGTATAGGGGTTTACCAGTCTGTAAGTCATCCGCTGTGAAACATATGCTGGATAAATTGGTGAATAAAGGCACTTAGCTGAAGGAAAATGAATTTCTGTGCTGAGGAAAAGAGACAGTCCCAAGTGTAAAAGTATAGAAACCCATACCTATATTATTGATGATGCAGTCAAAAGTAGATAATAATCTCCATAGATTAGGCAAATATGGATTAAGATTTTTAAACTACTGCTCATGGGTTTGTATCCGCACAATCCCATTGCAAACTCTAGTGCTGTCCTTAAAAAAAAAAAAAAAAAAAAAGAAATGCACAGGCTCAGATTGTGCACATTTAAAGGAAGGCACGGAAATCACCATGGAGATGATTTCCCAGAGAGCCACACGCTGGTGAGGTGACAATCCTCATAATTTCTAATACGACATTTTTAGACCCATCAAACTGTTGTATCTTGTTAGCTCGCGCACCTCATTAAACACAAAGGCTTGAGTCCCAAATGGCCTGACAAAATGTGAATTCAACTTGATATAACGTGGTAAGTAATTATAATCCAGCAGTAAACACAGTGTCTTGCTCTGCAAAGAGGTCACGATTAATGTTCTTTAACATCACAGAGTGTACATTTACACAAGATGAAGGTTTTTGCAGGAGAACACCGTTATGCTTACAAATGATGGTTAGTTTGTATACTACACTCTTAAAAAAAAAGGTTCCTTGAGGTTCTATATAGAACCCCGGGGTTCTATACTTGGCCAGTAGAACCTTTTACCCAAAAAATGGTTCTATTTAGAACCCTTTGAGTGCAAAGAACCTTTTTGATTAAAATGGTTCTATAATGTGAGATTTATGACATAATTATATAGTAAAGATTATAAATAATAATAAGCTATAACACAGAGAGACAAAGCTTTTTGAGTCAAAACCTAATAAAATGACCGCTATGGTCAAAAACCTAATCAATGTATGATGGGATTTTTGTTTCACGCAGGTTTGTACATTACCATATAACTAATATTTATATATGCTTAATATTTAAATTTTTTGACAAATTATTTTGTGAAATTAATTAAATAACCAGTTTATTCAGACTGTACAGTGTGTTGTTATGGTTTAATAAATTGTTTTAAAGTAATAATTATGAAAAAGCCCTCTGGTGACGTCATTCATTGGTGGACTGGTGATGAAGAGCTTCGAGAGAGAGTGACGGTTAATTTTTGAAAAGGAGAACTCCGCTTTTGCAGCTCCGTCATTCAGGTACGTTATTACTCTTTTAAAACTATAATAATGAAATATTTTGTATTACGGGGTAATGTTTCTCTTCCCTTGTCTCATATGGTGACAGACTGAATAAGGGGTAACGTTAATATGGATTAATACTGTGCTTGTAAGTTTCTGATGGTCTCTGTCGACAGCCTTCGCTTCAGAAATCTGTGTCAAGCTGACTTTGCTCTGCTTTTTGTTCGAAATAAGTTACAGTTTCGCTTTATTTGTTTGTCAGTATTAATTAAAATATCAATAACAATAAAACAGGTGCGTTATTCGATGGCGGGCATTGAGAGGCAGCGTGAAGCGCGTGCACGCTCTTTTAATGGTAACTTCTTATGAGCCGATTTCCGCTTTCGTGCAGTTTTTATCTCCAACCTTGAACAAACAAGTACTCCCAGCTTGTTCGTGTGTGAGTTTAGCCGAGTTTAACTCGGGCTAAACTCTGTAAAGTAGTATACACGCCGGCTAGTCTGCATTAAAACCGCAAGGGAGCATGTCGCGCTCGTGCCCCGCCCGAGTCTATGCACGCGCCCGCCCGAGTCTATGCACGCGCTATTGTGATGATTGCTAAGTGTATTATTGAAACCTTTTAAAGCCAAAACATATTTTAATAATCCATAGATAATAGATCAGGTGTTATTTATGAAGGACATACAAACATGCAGGCTAAATGTATTGTGAAATGTTGAACCTTGTTAAATATAGGCTACATATATGTATATATTGTGCTAAATAAGTTAAAAATTCATATTTTAATGTATATCTTTCTTTTCTTCAAACAGCCTGGACACTGAACTGCATCGTAAATCTTGTGCTCGGTATGTATTATTGCTTTTAATTCTAAACAAACTGTATTAAGTATTATGAAATGAATATTATAAAAGACTTTAACATTGTATTGTAACCTGGGCTGCAGGACACAAATAGCTTTGAAGAGGAAGGATCCCAGCTTAAAGAAGGACATGCGTTACATCCATAATTATGACACAATTGTCATCAACAAGGACACCTGGTAAATATTGTATTTTATAACATGCATATGTCAGACTTGGTTGTTGTGTACTGAAATAATATATTTATCACAAAAATGTTCCATTACTTATTGCTGCTGTTTGTACAGTGAGAATATTAAGGTCATTGCTTATTAAAAAGTCCTGCAAAGAAAATATGTTTTAAAAGAAAGTGTAAATTTGCCTACAGGGTACCTTGTTGGAATGTCTGCAAAACAAATTTAAAAATGAAAGGATTTCAGTGTTGAGCTCATCAATCATCTTGCAAAATGAAACAAATTAATGGGATGAACAGGAAGTGAACTGTACTCTGAGGAACTTAACACAAGGCAAGTTCAGTTCAATACATTTTATGCCAAAGGTAGATTAATTCTGTATTATAAATTCATATTTACACACTCTAAAATGATGTCTTCCTACCTCAGACTGTGATGGACCTGGAATGCGACACCAGATACTCATAAGTCAAGAACCGAATGAACACCCTTTTCCAGAGCACAGATTATGGAGAGGTTTGCAGAACTAATGGAGCAGTTTCTTCTTCTTGGAGTGCCACAGCTTGTGAGTAAACACTGTTACATTGTGTGCCAAATAGTTTTGCGTCCATGATGACTTTAAGAAACTTGTATTGCTGAAAATATGTCATTTGGAAACTTACACATGAAGTAAACAAAATGTTTTTTTGCATTTAGGATGCTGCATAGAAAACTTGGTGAAGTACACAGAAACATCTTTAAAAGAAATGGCCCAAAAAGGGACGGAAAGAAGGAAGTGCTCCATGACAGTTTCATTGGACCAGCAGAGGAAACCGCAGAAGGTAACTACACACTATACTACATACTATTTGCCCCAAACACACACACACACACACACACACACTCACACACACTTTAATTGTATTGATTATAACTGTAATTCTATTTGATGACATGTTAATTGGTTAAAAGTACTCAACATTAAAATATTGTTTTACAGAAATCCAAAGGTCCTACACCATCCAGGATTCAGCAGCTCTCCTGATTCCACCAAGGCTTGAAGTGTCAGCATTACAATGGACAACACTCACTCGCTATCCTTCTACTTCCTCATTTATCAGAGGCACCACAGTGGAGTGAATCACCAACTAATCTGCCCTTTCCAGCCACAACCCAGCACTTGGAAACCCATATACTCTCTCATACAGTAGATCTACACACATTCACTCACTATGGCCAATTCACCTATACCGTACACATGCTTTTGGACTGTGGGGTCAACAGGAGCACCCAGAGGAAACCCACATGAACACTGGGAGAACTTGCAAACTCCACACAGAAATGACAACTGGCCCAGTCGGGACTCGAACCAGTGACCTGCTTGCTGTGAGGTGACAGTTCTAACCAGTGAGCCACTGTGCCACCCATGGACAAAACTATTTACCTTATAAGAGAGGCTGACAGACATGGACATGCTACAGGTTGTGGAATGGCTGTTTGCAGTGTTTTGTCTAATCATTCTGCAATGTTTTAGTGATGTTTCTTATTAAATTATGTATAAAAATGGATGTTGTGATGACCAATACATGCAGGTACCATCCACTTTTTGAAATTGTAGTGTTATTTAATAGATGTTTTGATTGTTTGTGTATTGTTTCCATCTGCATTGTGATATATTTCTCTTCCGTTTAGAGATGTGTGAAAGTTAAGCTCTGTATTTGTTCAAACAGTAAAAAAGCTTAGAAAAGTGAAGTCATTACAATTACAGTGTTGAATGCCATTAAACTGTTAAGGTAGATCTGCTGTCCAATGCAAAGTATGCAGAGGTGCAATTTTAAATATTTTAAAAAATATTTTGTATAATGAATTGAATAAATTTAAACAATTTGAATTGTCTGGATTGGTTTTATTTTTTATTTATTAATAAGTAACAATAATTCAATAATAAATAAAAAGAACCCTTAAATGGTTCTAAATAGAACCATCTAACTTGAATTCAAAGAACCATTTGGGGTTCTATTTAATGAACCCTTAAAATGGTTCTATATAGAACCTTTTTGGGGTTCCATATATGAAGCGCTCCATAGAACCGTTTTTGGTTCTATATTGAACCGTTTGTTTTAAGAGTGTAGAGCTAAACAATATACAGTATGCAGACCCTCCAGGATTTTACAGGACTTTTTTCAGATTTTTACATTGATTTTGCTGCAGCTTTTCTTAAAATTTGCAGCATTATTTTGCATTGATTTGTGGTAAAAATATATAAATACCACAGACAAAGGTCTTTATTATATATATTTTGAATACTCCTAGACCCAGACATTGGGTTCTGTAACGGAAAATAACACTTAATTTCAATATTTCATATGTAACCAAATAATAAACTCATTGACATGTTAATAATACAACAATTAGAAAATAATAAGGTAAATTTAAAGAGCCCACAAGTTTCTTTCACAAGAATCTATCTTTTTCAAAGCTTGTAGCTATCTGTCAATTTTAGAGCATGCCAACAATGCATGAATGCAAGACTGCAAACGATGTATTATTTTAACAGCATGTCAACAGTACATCACGGAAAAATGCAAGCAAATGGATTAACCATATGCAAGTAATGCATCACACTGTTGTTAAAGGATACTGTATGCTATACAAGGATATATGCTTGTAATTTATTCCGTTTTATGCAGATGCACTGTATAGAATATACTTGATCATCACAGTTGATAAAAATAAATGAAATCTTTCCAAATTGAGCTAGTCAAATCATCCGTTGAAATTATATTGATATTGCAATAAATAAATCGCAGCAAAACAAAATATCGTGCAGGTCCATTGTATACACTGTAAAACATGCTACTGTAGGTTCCACGCAAACAATTTGTGTTTGTCTTTGTTTGTTTGTGGTGAAATTAAGTGAACTTATTTGTTTTTGCAAATTTAAGTGGATGGAACGTAAAAGTTGTCACAAAAAACTCACAAATTTAGTTATTTAAAATAAGCTGAAACAAGTAGCTTGAACAAACAGTAGTCATTTTGAGACATGAGACAAATGCTGTGCTCTACACAATTCCTTCATGTTTTTCCAACACAAATAGATCAAGTTAAGTTAATTTTTTTTTACAAATTTAAGTGGATTAAACATAAATGATTAAATTGTGCCAAAAAAATCTTAATTGTGCCGTTTCATTCCTCATTTTTAATAAGTAGTTTAAACAAGGAGCAAGAGTCATTTTTGACTGCAATATCAGAGAGAAATCTACATAACATTGAAAAAATCTGACATTCCGATATTTTGTTTTGGTTCAATATATATTGCGATATGAATACAAATCACACCAGATTATTTCATCAAGTTTTATTAATCAAACATCAAGTAATCTTCTATGAAGAGCATCTGCATGAAATAAAATAAATTGCAAATGTTGTAAATACGACAGAGCAAATATTTTAGTTAAATAAACCGTGCTTTATGGTTTTCTGGGGAGTCTAACAGTATTCAAGCACAGAATTTAAAAAAAAATAATATTTATATTTATTAATCTTTATTAAATAATCTGATACTACAATGTGACTATTGCGAATACACACAATGCGATATCGATGCTCAAACGATATGGTGTCCAGCCCTAGTTTAAACCATGAGAGAATTGTAAGTGAATAGTCTGCATACTTAAATATTTTCCCATGTCCAAGTGACACTGAACTAACCCGATTGGACTACTTCCAGAAGGTGATAAAGGAAGATAGTACCATGGGAAAACTTGGTTTGATTACGGTTTCATGTCACCTTTACCCTGAGCAACACATTCTTAGTAAAATATGCAAGCTGTGTCACAACCCACAAAATAATCAATCTGATGGTATTACTTCTAGGCCACTTAAAAACATTTTTTTTTAAAAAGACTGATGATTTTATGACAACAAGAAAAAGATGTTTTGCATAATTAAATGTCATATCCCAAGTTATTTTTTTATTTTTTTAAGATAACCAATTTATTTAACTATCTACCTGATTTATACTTGCATTATGCAAGGAAGAAATAAATGAACCAGCTTTATCATAGGGCTCTAATAAATTGTATTCTCTTTTCAAGGGTTAGAATACATTTTTAGCAAATCATAAAGTTGTACTTCTCAAAACTAATTTTATTCCAGTTCAAATTGTAAACATTCAAGAATTGTGCCATTATTCCTTCAAAGTTCCACACATGTAACAGCTAAATGCATTTAAGTGACTATTCACTCCCTCACACAAGCTGGGTCTCCATCACCCTGTATTAATGCACATTTTGGGGTATCACATAAGAAACGAGCAATGGAAACTCTAAATTTCAAATGCAAAATCCCATAATCTGGAAAAAAAGTTCTCACGAAGCGGCGAATAATAGGAGATGGAAATGTATTTGACAAACTCTAACATAGTGAATCCATTATGCTTGCCTTGTTTACTGTTGGTTACTAGGCTACCAATACTACAATGAACCGCTTTAACAAATTGATGTAAATGCACCTAATTTTGGATATTTTTTCTTTTTTGCAAACTTTAAAAAAATAATAATAAAAAATTCACTTCCACTTAAGGTAGAAACATGATTTCTGGTTCAAGCATGGAGATTCTTCGTATTTAAATAATGTCTAATATTCGATTGATGCACACTACACTAATTTTAACTCTAATATTCCTACAAAAGTTTGATAGCAAATGATTTTTAGAATAGTTGCGTCCCAAATGACACACTATACACTTGTAAACTCAACCGTGCAGGGTAGAGTGTAGCGTCATCGAAAATAACACACTATAAATTATGTGCATGTTAGAATAGAATTTAGTGTCATCCCATGATTTCTGCAGGTTTCATCAAGTCAAATTCAAGATCTTTTTTTTAAGACCATGAAGATTGAAAATTCAGACTTATAGGACTAAACGCTAAGGATTTTTTCATGGTCAAGCAGGAAAAAATACATACTTGCCCCATCAAAAAACTAATTCTAATTAGTTATTTATTATATTTCTTATATATTTTGAACAATCTGTCAAAACAAGCAGACCCTAGCTGTATATGAAAACTCTTTAAAAACTAAAAGTATGCAGATTATAACAGACTTATAATATTAGTTATGAATATAGTTACGCTGAGACTTTTATTGAGATTTGTTGTAGGTGATTGGATGTGTGTTTGATCGAATGGGTAGCTTTTCATTCATTCATTAATTTTCCTTAGACTTAGTCCCTTATTTATCATGGGTCGCCACAGCGGAATAAACCGTCAACTTTTCCAGTACAACCCAGTACTGTGAAAGGTACAAACAAAGGAAAAATAAGACCAACTGAAATATATTTAAGAAGTCGGCGCCAGTGATGTAGTGGTTAGTGCGTCGACACATGTACTCCGGTGCTCACAGCGACCCGAGTTCGATTCCGCCTCGCTGTCCTATGCCGATCATTCCCCTCTCTCTGCTCCCCATGCTTTCCTGTCAATTCTCTCTGCTGTCCTATATAATAAAGGTGAAAACCTCGAAAAAAATATATTATTTAAGACCTACAAGACAATAATTCAGTGAATTTTAAATTAAGACTCCGCGGATACCTTGCATCCCAAACAGAAATTCAAACCATTTCCCAGTCGATATTTAACAATTGCCAAATTAATGAAATAAATACTAAACTACCACATAGTACCCATCATGAGTACTTATTTTTAATGGTTAAATAAGTGCGTCAATCAAATATTTAAAGTGCACTTATTCTTTTTAGAATTTTCACAGTGAATGCACTACTGAAATGACATAGAATAGTACACAAGTATGCAATATGGGATGTTTTTTGTCTTTCACACATGGAATAGGCATGCCAAAGATGATGTGACAGACAGAGCACTGCAATCTTAGCCAGTCCAAGACAAATGCATGGGAATGGAATGAAAAGATTTGGGTGGGGAGGGTTAGGTCATGAAACGGTCTTTGGTGGACAAGATACAGATACAGGAAATGATAGCCAAAATGACAACACCAAGTTATCTAGCTTACTTTAAAAAAAAACTACAAAAAAAATATTACTGAACATTTAAAGTATTTCATTGAAATCATTTTATCGTGTAATGTTTAATCACTCAGAAAAAATGGCATTACAAGTGGTATATTATAAACAGGAAGGAAGTACAAAAACCGACTGGCTTTTCCAACATGAAAAGTTGTGCACAACAGGAAGACACCACATTTCAGATACCGCATGCAAAACAATTTCAGATACGATCCCAGAAAACCAAGCTGATAAATTATGCATGTATGCAATAAATGACTGGGCTAGTTGAACAAACTTTATTTAATGTATAACAAGGCACTTTACGTCTGCCCTGAATCTCCAAACATTATCTGTAAACACACCACAATCCCAAACAAAATAAAAAGCAAAGTTTGTGGTCTTCCTTGCACTACTTGGTCCAAAACTCAAATGCGAAAAAAAGCTTCTTTGTTGTTAGAAGAGATACACTGGTAACCATGAAATCGTTAGCCTATTTCTAAACTACAAATAGACACCATCATTTGTACTTCCAAATATATAGCACCAGCCCTTCAACTACATTACATCACTCTGCATTCAACAGTAAACAGTGTTTAAGCAAAGCGAGCCCTCTGATTCATCCAATTGTTTACATAAATTACTCTTTACATAACAGCCGTTCCTTCTTAAATAAGAAATGCAAAGCAATTAAACCCTAACAGACTCAAAATAAAAAGATAAAAATAAACGTGCATTTAGTTTGCAAAAGGATGCATGTCATAGCAAAAAATATATAATTATTATATTAATTATTTTGTGAACAATAACTGAATATATGCATGACAATTTCACAAGTAGTTATGATTATTAATGCATGTCGTTACAGATCAATTTATTTAATATAATATTAGAAAGAGAGAGATTTTTTTTACACTGTTTTATTCTACAATGTTGATTGCTAAATGTACAGTGTTTTCTGATCTACTATTATTTTTATTGATATAAATGAATAATATTATATATATATGAATGATATAATATATTGAATAATAATATGATATATTAAATAATAATATGATATATTGTATAATAATATGATATATATGAATGATATGACTTATTAAATAATATGATATACTGAATAATAATATGATATATTGAATAATAATATGATATATTGGATAATATTATGTGTATATATCTTTAATTTTGTTTTTCTTCTACTATTTACTGTGGGGTTTTTTTTATGACAGAGAGTCCATACAGTCATATACATACAGTCCAAAAGAGCTACTGGTTGTAATATATTATTAGCATCATTATACAGTGTAATACTGAATAAAATGTGACAATGGAACCAGGCTTGCAAATCGCTTGTCACAATTGGTTGGAGGACGAGACGATTACGTCATCTACTCTTCAACACTCATGCTGATCTTAGGAGTTTGTGCTCTGTGTTATGCATTGGCCACTTCTTCCTAATCACCCTCAACAGACCAAAACAAACCTAATCTAGGCTTTTATTGTCACCTCAGCGTGTGTCCCGAGGACTCGGTATCACTTATGCGTGAATTATTAAGGGCCAAAGAACTGTCTCAGAACCTACGGGGGTTAAATGAAGGAGAGACCCCCATCAGCTTTACCCCAACCCCCTTCATTCAGAGGATTCAAGCACTGCCCGCCTAAAAACACTAAATCCCTTCCAAAACTGGCTTGCAATGCGATGCATCTGCAGGTGCTAAAGCTGGAAAAACAACGCGTTAAACACCCAATTGATCGAGCGATGGGGTTGCTAGACAGATCTAAATCATGCTGATCTAACATTTACTAAAACAGCCATGCATTCCCATGATAACATACAATGACGCTTGCGTTACAAATATTAGAAAATATGTTCAAGCCATGCATTGTGCAAATAAAGTGTCTGTTGTGATTAGTTTATGACTGCTACGTTGACCACCGACAAAAGCATCCTAACAAATCAGGTTTATCATTACATTCACGTTAAATCTAACGTTCCCTACACCATCATCCAGCACAATTATATGCAGCTGGCCAGATCTAATGTGACAGCTTTGCATGCAGCTCCCTGCTACAGACTGCAAGCACCGATTACTCCCGGTAATAAGAACGTTTTCACGTACACTGAAACGTCCAATGCAATGTCCAACAGCAACAGGGACTAAAAGTGTTTGTATTTCATACAATATACGCCTTACTTCACCTCTAACGTAACCAGAACCTGACTCAAAAATGACATGATATATCTCCAGTCGTGATTTATCAATTCTAGGGCCAATCTCTCACGTTAAAAGGGAGAATCTATAACACAGACAGCACGTTTCTTCCATTGTAGCAGTGTGGCGTGCTGTGGGAATGAATCTCGCGGCACGGACAGCAGAACCGACTGCGGCCTGCGCTCGGTCGCGGCTCCGCGGACTCACCTCGGTTGGTTGGCTGATCTCGAACAGGTCGAGCCGGTTTGCGTTCCAGTGGTTGATGATGTCGGCGAGTTTCCGCCGCTCCTCCTCTCGGCTCCCCGACATTCTCAAATCCAGACTAATACTAGCCAAGCCGGAGAGAGAAACAATCCGCTTTTTCCCTCGCTGGTTCGGTGTTATCCACTCAAACGGGTTTCTTATCCGACCACCTGAAATAAAAGTAAACCTGTGACACCCAGAATGTGGGGTTTCAGACGCGGTTTCTGTGGCGAGTGTCGCTCGTTCCCGCAGTCGCCGGTTCTGCACCGACCTCAGCTCACCGTCAGCCGCTTCTGCTGTTTCCGCGTTCCCGTCGCTCGCTTGTCTTATCGCGCTCCGTGCGCGCTCCTTGTGGCAAAGCGGTGGGACTGACTGGAGCTTAGGAAAAAATAATGAAAGAAACATCCCGTGCCAGGCTCTATTTATTGTGCAATGCTTTAACGTGTACAAGTACGATATTGAAGTAAACTTGGCTTAAATTCGCACATTCGTACCATGGTGCACTGAAAATATTTATTCATTCAATTTAGTAAATATTTACTAAGGCAAGTGGTTGCAAACAATTGATATGGGCTGAATTTAATTAAATTAAGTTGACCATTACTAAATTTAATTTGTTTAACATAAGCCCATATAAACTATTTGCTACCACTTACCATAAAATAATTTTGTAAATCCATTGAATAAATGTTACTTTTAATATGAAATCACATGCAAGCATGACTTCAAAACAAACTTCAGCACTATTTAACTAACTGTGAACAATGCAGTGCTTTGATAGTCATTGGCTGAAAATATGATTTCCCTAATACATAATACTTTTCTGAAATTATATTATTAAGGGAAAAAGTCTGAATGTGCGAATATAATATCAACTTCACCTCAATGCAGGCTACAATAGTCAACATTTGAAGCGAATCAAAAAACAGTGATTCAAAATAGTCAATAATGACAATAATGGGTGTTGTTGAATAGTTTTACAACTTTGATGGAAGGTCTTAATTTACATCAAATGTTGACTACTGTTTTATTAAAATAGGGATTTAAGGTTTTGTTTATTGACTAGCTTGATGTGATAACTGTTGAATTGTTTAACTATCATTATGACATTTATTTAAAGATATAGTTCACCCAAAAATGAAAATTGGTGGTTTCAACCTATTTTGAGTTTCTTTCTTCTGTTGATCACAAATGAAGATATTTTGAAGAATGCTGATTGCTGGCACTCATCGACTTCCATGGTCGGAAATAAATACTATGAAAGTCAAAGGGTGCCAGATTCCAGCATTTTTTCAAAATATCTTTAATTGTGTTACACAGAAGAAGGAAACTCCATCGGGTTTTGAACAGGTGAAGAGTGAATAAATGATGGAATTTTAATTTGTGAGTGAACTGTCCATTTTAAGGAATAATTCCCCCTGATACAAAATAATAAATTGTTCCAAAACTAGGCTATACCTACAGAAATAAAACACAAGACCACTTTAAACTACTAAACCACTAGCCAATTATTAGTTTCCCGAGATTTTTGGGTATATATTTGTGCAAAATAATGTTTGTTTAATATTATGAAAGTCTGATAACATTTCTTCAAAATTTCAAATGTTATTTAGAGCTTTCAGAAAATGACAATCGGTCAGAGTAATGACTCAGAGTTGCCAAAAATTGAAGTTAAAACACTGGTGTTTAAAAGTGAATATGCATAATCATATTCAAAACTCCTTTTGTTATTTTATCCAAAAATATATATATAGAGTGCAAAAGAATTCTGGGTTCCACACAATCGATTTGTGTTGGCACAACATGAAGGAATTAAGTTAACTTATTAATTTTTACAAATTTAAGTGGTTTGAACATAAAAGATTTAAGTTAACAAATAATTATGTTGTTTCACAAAGCACTTCTAGACGTCTCCATAATCCTGGACCAGGCCATATCCTGAGCAGATGCTGTGGTAGACATGATGGGGAGCGCAGAGAACTGCTTACTGAAATATCCCAGTGACAGACGAGTCTCTGGATTGATCCGGTGGGCCAGCCTGAACACTCGCCGTTGACCTTCTCACACCTGCAGCTTCTCCATGATGGACATCCAGCATTCTCCAGCCTCCGGCAGCTAGACCGCGACCCCGTTTACACTAATAAGGGCGTACTCACACTATGTACAGTTCCCTTTAACCGGGCCAAAGCACGCTTGTCCCCCCTTCCGTCTCCCCCGACGGCCCGCGATCACATTGCATTTGGGGCTGAGCACGCTTACGTCATCGATGATGCGCTGTTCAGTGTAAGAGAAGCGCTCTCGGAGATTTCAGTGGAGATTTCTTTATATCATTATATAGTTTTAGTGGTTTGATATGCAGTGACACACAGTCAAATATTCCGCCGAACAGATCAGCCACTGCTGACGCTCATAAACAATCATAAAGTCCTCATGCTGCAGGAATTAGAAGGTTTACTAAAGGCGCAGCTGTCGATCAGTGAGGGGTTTGCGTCTTTAATATTTTACGACAGTTTGCGTTCATTAAACAGTAAGAATGATTAATAAATCCATATGAAACAGTCTTCAAAAGTCACGTCTCCTCTTCAGTTTCGGGCGTAGGCGCGCTTTGCACTTTGCACCTCTTCCAACCGGGCCAGGGCTGGCCAACTGTACCGTGCCTGAGCCCGATTCAGAGCACTCACACTTCTAAAATTATCC
>CAIGQQ010026964.1:2253208-2286067 GCA_903798035.1 Danio albolineatus | reverse complement strand
CCAGAGATGGGTTGTGGCTGGAAGGGCATCCGCTGCGTAAAACAAATGCCGGATAAGTTGGCGGTTCATTCCGCTGTGGCGACCCCGGATTAATAAAGGGACTAAGCCGAAAAGAATATGAATGAATGAATTATTATTATTATTATTATTATTATTATTATTATTATGAAAAACATAGGGCAGGTCAGTATCCTCAGCAGTAAATACAAAGAGAACTTGTAATCAATGTAAACAAATTTCTGGAACGTAATTAAAGCATTATGGTAGGGCTGGACAAAATAATCATATTGCGATTTTTGGAACGAATATTGCGATTGCGATTTTATTTGCGATTTTTGGCAACTGTTTTTGCTTTTTCAAACCCGCTACATACACACATTCTAAATGTATTCAGTGCACAAGAAGTGCAGAACAAAACATTTCACAATGTTAATAAATAAAATTAATAAAAAAGTTTAAGTTAAACTGTAGTAAAATTGTCTTTAAAACAGACAGCAGAAAATAAATTAAGATTAATTAACCTCAACTATAGCTGAAAAAAACAGTAAATTAATAGATAATATTGCAGCCTTTGCGATTTAGAAATTGCGTGTGCTTAAATCGCGATTTTTTTTCGATTGCGATTAATTGCACAGCCCTACATTATGGTAAATAGAGTTACAAGTGCTATTTTTGTTATTTTGAGATTGGGATTGTTGGTAATTGTATGGTGTTAAGAAGAAGATTTTGTATTCTCTAAAAGTATGCAGTAGTGTGCAGCAAACATGAGCCAGGCTAAAACTGTGTTTGTGTAAGATGAGTAAGCCTGCACAGGAGCAACACTATGAGAAGCTATGATGGAGAACTACTGAATACGTAAAGCACTGATTATATGTTTATATATATATGTTAAATACCCATATGAAGATATATCTATAAGAGGCATTCAGGAGAGTGAGTGACATATTGAGTTAATATACCATCATGACAATGTCTGTAAACCCATATTACCATCCTAGAAGAATTTAGCAAAGCCAACATTGGAATATAGACCTGAGGTAGCAGTGCTGAGTGAACAGGGCTGCCAAGAATAACACAGAAACACCATAAATGCATGAAATGTATACTGGGTAAAAAACATGAGTAGGAGAAATGTGACGTATTAAAGCAGGACCATGGACACAGACAGATTGTCCAGGGGAAACTTCAGGTTGCCCTTAACGCCTGCTTACAGACATACTTTATTATGTTCAATAAAGTCTATCTTCTTGTACTGAAAACCTCCAGTGTGATCGTGGTTAATTAATGGAAAGGCTGGGAACTACGACAATGGCCAGACTGGGGATACATGAACAAAGGAAAATTAAGACCTGTTAAAACAGATTTAAGACCTACAACACAATATTTCAATAGACCTAAGACTTTAAGACCTAAAATTTGGCTTGTGTGATTAAGACTTTTTAAAACCCCACGGACCCCCTGTATTTATAATGTTACAAACAACTGCCTAATCAAACCAATGCAAAGTCTGGTGCAAAAAAGACCTGATGCATAAAGACGTCGAAGCATTGGTAATCTAGGAAAAGTCAGTGTTCTTGATTGTGTATTGCACAATTTGCAGCACCCAGGACTTATACTTTAATGGAACCTAATTGTTATAAGTATGATACACACAACTTCACAAAAGAATGACAACCAATCTGATGCAATAGTGTGTGCACAACCTTTGACACAAGCTATACAGATCAGCAGTTTATGCAATTTAAAGGGACAGTGTCGGCAGCAATAGCCTAGTGGTTAAGTGAGCCAACATATAGCACTGTGGTGCTCACAGCGACCAAAGTTTGATTCCCAGCTCAAAAGTCCTTTGCCGACCCTTCCCCTCTCTCTGCTCCCAATACTTTTCTGTCTGTAACCTCCACTGTCCTATCCTAATAAAAAAGGTGAAAAAACCTTAAATAAATAAAGGGACATTCACCCAAAGCTGACAAATCTGTCATCATTTACTCACCCTTCACTTCACGTCCCAAACCTGTTGATTTTATTTTCCTGTTAAAAAACCAAAAGCTATTTTGACAAATGTTTGGTCACCTGTAACCACTGGCTTCCATAGTATTTTTCTTTCCAATTGAAGTCAATGGTTTCCAACATTCTTCAAAATACCTCCTTTTGTGTACATTTGGAGTGTTATTAATACAATGTATTGTCACGCCCATAGTATTCGAAAGAAAAAGGTTTGGAAATGTTCATTTTTGCGCGAGCTATCCCTTTCACACAATTTGATGCCATTTAATACTTAATATATTTGAGGAACAGATGTTTTTCCAACACCGGAAAACCAGAGATGAGCTGGATGAGTAGGTTTCCTTTTTCTGATACACAGGGGAGGTAAAGAGAGATAGATTCAAAACTGTCTGAGCCAGAAATGACAATAATCCAAGGATAAAAACCACTGTGCGTGCATTATCATGAAAAATGGCCTTTTTATTATTCATAAATTTTAAAAAATAATAAAAATCTCCACTAAAACAACTTTCAGTCTGAGTTGACATCATTAACTCCTTTTTACTTTAACTCCCCATCAAGCAAACCTTCATCACAGAAATTGCAGACATGTAAACCTTTCCAGAAAAATAAATAAGGAAAAAAATTGCTGACTTTGAAGAATGAAAGTGCAAAAAGGGCTGCACAATATATCGTTCTAGCATCGATACCACAATGTGTGCATCTGCAATAGTCATATCAAAGGAATTGCAATGTTGAATTGGGATTGCAGTTGACCAGGAGCCATAGTTCAGAACATGGAGTCATTGGAGATTTTTACCACAATGGAGCAAACGTTTATCATTCACATTTTTTAAGGCATGTGACTGTATGAGCATATCAAGACAGCTTCAAGCATTCAGGCTCAATGAGGTTTTTCCAATATCATACGGCCCAAAGTGCAAGTGCCAAAATGCAAACTCATTTTCAGCTACAAACATATATGATTCCTGCAGCACTCTATTGCTCTGCCTAACAGGTCGCCTTGCTAGATCATGCTAAAATTTTCCAAGATCTTTTATACATTTCAAAAGCAAAAAAAAAGGTTTGACCCAAAAGTGACAAACCCATCTATGTAATTTACACTATCATCAACAACAACAACATGAACTTCTCTACATGAAAATGACCAGAAACGTTCTGCCAAGACCAAACCACCAGCCTAAACTTGCTTGAATTTGACCGCAAAACCATGCTTTGCATTGCTGCTTGATATTGTAAAAAATCTTTTTTTTTTAAAACTGTCATTGCGATTATTTGTTTTTCTGCAATATACATAGTGAAAATAATGTTATTTAATAAGATGATTTAAATAACTATATTAGGAAAAAATTCATAGTTTTACACTGTGGTCATTTTGTAGGGAGTGAGTATAAAGTGTATTTATAATAAAATATTTATTACAAGAATAAATGAATACAATAGAACAGACACAAATGAAATAGGTTTTATGGTTTTCGGAACAGTATTGAGCAAAATAACAATGCAATGTGGGGTCGCATGGTGGTTCAGTGGTTAGCACTGTCACCTTAAAGCAAGAAGATCACTGGTTTGAGTCCCAGCTGGGTCAGTTGGCATCTCTGTGTAGAGTTTGCATGTTCTCCTCATGTTGTCTTGGGTTTGACCAGGTGATCTGGTTTCCCCCACAGTACAAAGACATGCACTATAGGTGAATTGAGTAAACAAAATTGTCCGTAATTTATGCGTGTGTGTGTGAATGAAAGTGCAAGGGTGTTTCCTAGTACTGGGTTGCAGCCGGAAGCACAACTGCTGCATAAAACATATGCCAGAATAGTAGGTGGTTCATTCCACTGAGGCAACCCCTGATAAATAAGGGAATAAACTAAAGGAAAATGAATGACTGAATGAACGACCAATGCAATGTAATCAAATGTAAATGTAAAACAACACCATATAGTCTTTATTGTAATAAAAAATAAATCTTTAAAAAAGCTACTAATTTTATTGGATTGATTATCTTAATCTTAATTTTATTATTATTATCACTATTATTTTACTATATTTATTTTAATATTATTATTTTTTTATTATTATTATTATTATTTTTCTTCATTAGTCGTGTGTTGCGGACCTCTTGGCCAGGTCACCCTTGTAAATGAAATTTTGATCTCAATAGGTTTTTATCTGGTTAAATAAAGAAATATATATTATGTTGACCATAATAAGTAATGCCCTACAATATTTTCTTTTTTTGTTATTGTTATTATTATCATCATTGTTATCGCTGCTGTGTTTGCTCGAATGCTGGTAATTATAGACTGAAGTAATTGACAGCTAGCAAACTATTGAATGTTTTGTTTTATTCTTTGTAAGGGTTAGGGTGTGTGTATGAATATATTTGAAAATGAATAAAGAAATATCCAAACACACCTACAATAATATAATTTCTTGTGCTCAAATAGTTACTAGTAATTAGCTTGAAATCTTACACCGTCACATGCCTTAAATAAATGTGTTCAAATGTAGTAGGATTAAACTTTGCTATCTTTATTGCTGTTTAACTTCTCGATATTTGCAGATTCGGTGATGTGACTATTGTGTATAATGCATGTTCGATGCTAAAACGACATATTGTGCAGCTCTAATGCTTTGTCAACTCCAACATTCAACAAAATCCAAAGAAATGTACGCCATTCAATCCATACGCCAATTAGGCAAGTGACTAGCATTAGTTGGTGAGCTTAGGCCCTGGTTTCCAGCGAGGACCCAGCAGCTGTTATCAGTGGGGTGATTTGAAGCCTGTCTGGTAGGCTTACAGTCGTTCCAGTATGATGAGCTGAGTGCTGACGGCCGCTGACCTAGGAACAGTCTCTCAACGGAGAGGAACAATGAGGCTCTTTCAGGCCGAACACTTGTTGCTTTCTTGCCAAACCCCCCAACCCTCCCTGAATGAGTCAACCCCTCCTCGAATCCTCAACGAGATAGAGAGTGGTTTCGGTCTGTCCCAAAAGAGAGGGAAAGAAAGAAAGGGGGCGGGGTACGAAATACACCGAGCGAGAGAGGGAGGACTAGTTGTAAATCCAACTCTTACACATTCCTTTCCCAATACATGTAGTCAGACAGTTTGGGAGTGGTTGTCAAGGGTCACTCTTAACCAATGGAAATGAAGGGAGAGACATGCAAACACTGTTAAAAATAAAGATTCCAATAGGAGGTTTTCACAGAAAAGCCAAAGAAAAGCCTTTTTTGACTGCCTAAAATAACCTTGTAGTGTAAAGTACTAAATTGAAAGCTTGTCCACTATATAAGAATTAAAAAAACACCCCATCTAAGTCTGTGTGAAGCAGAAGCTGCTGAGACTTATTTCAGTATGTTGAAGTACTTCCAACTAGGCATGGGCCAGTATAAGATTCTTGATAGTAGGGTAGCACAATATATAATTTCAGCATCCATATCGCAAAGAGAAAATGCACAATATTCGCATGGTAGAATCTGCAATGTCACCATGTCAGCATTTCAAGTGAATTTAAGCCATTTGGGTACGATAAATTATAATGTTTGTAGCTCAAAGATAAATTGCTTATAAATATTTACACAATGAAGACTACAGTATATGCTGTAAAAGTGATTAATTATTTTCCTTTAAAAAAGCAAGCGAACATGAACCTTTATGTTGCCTTAATTTGTATAACTATGGGTGTAGTTCATTAATTTTAACTTAAATGTTTATAAATTAAATATGTATCATTTTAATTACTTAAGGCAACAAGTTCTCACTTTTAAAGTCATCAACTAATTACTTTTTACAGCAACTTCACAAGTAATGACACATTTTTCAATTGATTGATTAATTTCTGTCTGGAAACTATAAAGCACTGTTTATTTTATGTGTTTTGTTGCTCTTTTGCATTCATCTGTGTTTCTCATTTAATGCAGAAACCCTTAAATAAAAACCCTAACATCTTGCAATATATATCGCATAAAAGAAATTTATTGCCATGTCAGTTTTTTTACAATATTATTCAGCCCTACTTGACGGTGTGAAAACTTTGGATAAAAATATCACGGTTTCGCTGTACTGGAATTATGGCTCAAAAATATAAACTGTGTGCAAGCTTAACCAATGACCCCTATTAATAACATGGTAATTAACAATTCAGTGTAATTGATATTCACTAGTCGTAATCTATAATGTTTTGAGTAATGTGCCCAAACTATTATTTGACAATAAAACTATAGTCAGGATAATGTATTTTTCATTTTTTTCTGGAACAATGTTACTTTATAATTGCTTTTATTTATGCATTACCTGACCAGCTAAATTATATTTTGCTTTCATGTGCATTTGTCCCTCTGTGTTCTGTTGTTCGATTGTTCTGTCATTGGTTATTTAAAAAAAAATGTTATGTATTATTATTATTACTGTATTGTACTTTTTTTTGTAGTTTTATTATAGTTTTATAAAATGCAAAAAGCACATAAATAAACGTTTAAAAATATATATATAAACTGTTTAAATGGCTGAGTTAAAAAAAAAAGAAAAAAGTTTTTCCCTCATTGAAAATAATATATTTTATTTTAAGAAATATTAAATATTCTGGAACAGTAACTTTTGATGTGGAAAGTTCTTTTCTGTTGTAGATACTGTTGCCCTAAAATACTAAATGGTTGATAGAAATAATAATTGTTGTAAAAAAAAAAGTGAAAAAAAAAAAAGATAAGTGTTGCATATACTGTATGGATGCTATAACAGAAAATGTTGTTGACTGTAAAACCTTGACTTTTCCAAACCACAGTAACCCTTGAAACTGGTTATCATTCCATGACTACTTCCAACTAAAATGCAATATTGAGTAGAAGGCGGGGCTTTCTTATTGTAGATCATTCCCTCATAGCAAACTAACGGTTAGAGGGATGGGGATAAGAATATTGTGGCTGAAGTCGTCACTACATAAGACCGACTCCACAAACGTGGAAGCAAACGGCCAGATTTTGATTGAAGATTACCGAAAAACAGGATTATCTTGCATGAAGCAATTATTGACCTAAAAATAACAATGTGCGCTGGCAAATTTAACTTTGTACATTTTAATTTCACACAGACTTTAAAATAAACGGAACCAACAATCCCACAAAAAGAGTGTAGAAAGGGGAATACAGGGCAATAGGAAACTCAAAAGACACTGATTTACCGACAGGAATGTGGGCTGCGCATCTTTGAGCGAGTCAGTCAAGCCTATCTGCAGAGCTATTCCTCCTTGGGGACAGCATTCAGCTATGTGCTGGTTAGCACAGTCATGCAGGATAAATGGCATGGGGAGAAAAACAAAAGACCCGGGTGCATGCTGGGATACTAGAGAGTGGCGCTGATATTGTGGCCAAGCTCGACACTTGAATTCAATGAGGGGCACAGAGTCATGACTGAAGAGGTGAGAATGAAGCCAAGCTCATTTCTCATGTGTGACTGCACAAAGCATACAGGAAACATAGATGAAAGTTCACAGAATGGCCACACATCCTGCCGGTCCAAGCACCATCCTATGGGACAGATTTTTTGGGAGGATTTTGCTTATTTCCAATTTATAATACGATTCCGCAAAGCATGAGACAAGCACAGCAGTGATTCTTACAAACTGACAGTTAAGCCAAATAACTCGCTACTGTTGCCGTTTTGGAAGTTTCTCCAAATGTTTTTTTCTGGAATGATGGGAATGGAAAAAAAAGAGAGCCATGAGCACTCGAAGTACAAAACAAAAGGCGCCTTTTTAATTTGCAGACCAAAATTTCAAGCTTGTTTCCATCTGTGTCTCCATAGTGACTGATAAAGCCTGAATACCTCAGTGGATTAGAGAATGTGCAAGTCAGAACAGGGTCTTGAGAAAACAGCGGTATGCAAATTCAAGAGTTGGTCCTCATGATTTATGCATCTACAATGTACATTTGCATGGCATTACTAATGACTTTCGATAAGCCATAGCATCTCTACATCAACAATAATCTAAAAAAGGCAGTCTTGTAGCTCTGTTCCACTTTAGCGAGCAGTCTTGGAAGGTTGCACTAGATTTAGTTGCTCTAAACTAAAGTCTAAACTAGTTGCTCTAAAAAGTTATTTGAGGGTGCCCAAACTCGGTCCTGGAGGGCCAGTGTCCTGCACAGTTCAGCTCCAAGCCTAACTAGACACACCTGAACCAGATAATCATGCTCTTACTAGTCAAACTAGCACAGCTGTGTCCAAAGTCAGTCCTGGCGGGGCGGTGTCCTGCATAGTTTAGCTCCAAGTTCTTTCAACAGACCTGCCTGGACGTTTCTAGAATATTTAAGTCGCAGTTACACTGGACCTTTCAGACTTCCATTCATAAACACGTGAATGCATCAGACCGAAAACGCAAGCTCTTGCAACAGGCTTTGCAGTTAGCTCCGTTGCAAAGTTCAAGCTTGGTGAATTTTGACCTGCGAAATCGCATCACGTGACTGTATGAGACCAACCAAAGATCAAAACATGACCTCACTGGACAGATGTTTTCAATATTTCAATAACGTCTTTCAGATGAGACGTTAAAACGAGGTCCTGACTCTCTGTGGTCATTAAAAAACCCATGGCACTTCTCATCAAGAGTAGGGGTGTAACCACAGTGTCCTGGCCAAATTCTCTCTTGGCCCTTAACCATCATGGCCTCTCAATCATCCCCTTCCACTCAATTGGCTCAATCTGATGACGATCTCTCCTCTCCATCTACAGCTGGTGTGTGGTGAGAGCACTAGCACCATTGTCCTGTGGCTGCCATCGCATCATCTAATTGGATGCTGCACACTGGTGGTGGTGTGGAGAGACCCCCCTCATGATTGTGAAGCGCTTTGGGTGTATTGCCATACACAATAAACGTGCTATATAAATACACATTACATTACAATTGCTACCGTTTAATCCCGCCCCTTTTCACAGCGACATACAACCGAATTTTCGCATCCTCAAATTCTAGTGTGATCGCAGCATTAGAAAGAGCTTGATTAGCTGGTTCAGGTGTGCTTAATTGGAGCTGGAACTAAAACATGCAGGACATCAGCCCTCCGGGAACGAGTTTGGGCACCCCTGATCAAGATACTGTTAAAAGTTGCATTTAATTCTGTTTAAAACCAAAAACATGCCTAATATACTTAAATGTAAGAAGTTCCTACAGTAAATGTCACGTTGAAGGGTTAGTTCTCCCAAAACATGCTTACTGAAAACATATTTACTCACCTTCAAATGTTTCCCTACCAAAGAAAGATATTTTGAAGAAATCCTGTAACCACTGACGTCTATAGTACAATTTACTAGGGAAGTCAAAGGTTAAGGGTTTTCAGCTTTCATCAAAATATCTTCCACCGGTTCAACAGAAGAAAGAAACTCAAACTTTGGACCAAGTAAAGGGTGAGTAACTGTCCCTTTAAGGTGGACCTGTGGGTGCAGTCACCCCATGTTTTTACATAACTGAACAGCAAACTGAAATCTCTCAATCTGAGAGATTAGCAGCTATATGGAAATCCATAGCAGCAAAGCCAGGCTAGTGGTCTCAAAGAGCTGAGTATCATTCTCCAGAGTCCATCCATCAGGGTGGGAGGGTGAAGGGAGCAGGGCAGGTCTCTCGAGTCTTTCTATCATCACACAGACAGGAATAGACAAGGGAAAAAGAGTCTGCTGTGGTCAGCTCTCCACGCTCAGAGCCCCAAGGGAACACAAGTACCTGATGACTATCCCTCACGTTTACGTGTCCTTCAATAGCACAAAGAGATCTGGCTCCGGTTGTCATTTGTCTGCTGAGAGCAAGAGGACATACGCCAAGCTTAATTCAAATACCAGGTAAAAAGGTCAAGCTAGGTATAAATTAAGGATGCATTTGAAAACACTTCTTTATCACTAAGTTTTGGCCCACTGTTCTCATTAAAACTGTATTCTTGTCCAGTAAATATAAGTTGCTCTACACTGAAATAAATGATTCGTTGGATTTATCACATTTTTTTAAGTTCAGTTGTAGCAAACAGTTTATATAGGCTGAATTTAAACAAATTAAGTTGAACATCTTTTGAAACAAAACTCTTTTAAATGTATCTGTATTAATGTAGACGTAGCCTTATATTGCGGGAAAAACAAGAAAACTGTTATGGTTTCCAATCCCGCCAGGATAAAGTTTCAACTCCAACTGGCTTCCATTAAGTGGGTGGAATGCAGTGCTGCAAACGAACAGGTGTGCCGAAAAAAATACTTGCATGGAAACCCACTCTTGACCTTTTAATCACCATGAGCAAACCACAATTTCCTCTGCATGGAGAGTTTTGACTCAGCAGTCCTGAGGCAAGAACGCAACACCCAAAATTGAGGCTCAAACACCACTGTGGACAAGCCAAAACTAATATCTGCCTGGTCGCAGTGAGACCTTCATAGCAAGCCCCCAACTCAATCATCCACAGGTCAGATGATCGTCCCATGGTGGAGAACATTCATCATATTCCGGACAGATAGTCCAATAACAACAAACAGCATGACAGTCAGTTTTTGTAGCTCATTTATCATCACCGGTAAAACACTTGGACCACAAGTGGTGGTGGTGGTGCATAGAGAAAGCATTGTGGGCACTGTACATGGTGGGCATTGTACTTTGGGGTCAATGTGGTCCCACAGCTGTCAGAAAGTCAAACCAGAGGCATTTTTGCTTCCTCGAGGATACACAATTTTTGTAGGTTTGCATCAGCATCAGTTTGAAGCGAGTCCAGTGGTCCTCTTGTTTAAATAGCAGCACATCAGCTGCCACATTAATCCCTGTGTCAATGTCTGCTCGCAGGTACATAACAGGGCGTAATCATGAAGGACAGGTAAAATTGGGCCACTACGATTCTGTACTTGCATACAAACGAGACTGGATTAATGGCATGAGATGGAAGATCCTACGGGGAGTTTTTGCTCATATCAAGACAAAGAGGAACAAAAGAGAGATGAGAAGCATCAGACAGCAAACGTTTTAATGAAGATAAAATCCCGACTTTGCTTGGGGGACATGAACGCTCATTGCCAGTTAGCACTTCAGAGTTTCTGATTTCCTGATAATGCGCTTTGATGGTGTAAATTATCTTTAAAGTGAATGCAGTCTTTTCTAAACTTCTTCAAACCTTCAAGTGTTATACATTTTCTTGTTTCACTTTCTGGTATCAACCCTGTTAAAAAAGGACTCTGTTAATCTGCAATGCACTACTCTGGCTTAAACAGGAAAACAAATAAACTTAATCTAACTCTAAAATAAAACTAAATACATATAAACTATTCCAAATTTACATTTAGTGGCTAATTCGTACGAATTGTTTTAGAGTTTAGTTGTACAAAGTTGTTTTTAAAAGGAGGCATATCATTAAACCCATAAACCCCATCGTCAATGGGGGATGAGCAAATTGTACTATGTTATGCATTACCTGACATAAATCTAGTCATCAATCCCAGTTGTAAGAGCAACAAATAATAACTTGTCTTCTAGTTGATCATTTGGAAAAGTGGCAGTAAATTTTTCAGATGAATCATCTGTTGAACTAGCACTTATTTTCATACTTCGGCCTTCATATCAAAGTTTCTGAAAGCAAAGAAGGTCAAGGTGCTCCATCCCATTCACCAGACATAAACATTGAGCATATCTGGGTAAGATGAAGGAGGAGACATTAAAGATGAATCCAAAGAATCTTGGTGAACTCTGGGAGTCCTGCAAGAATGCCTTCTTTGCCATTCCTGATAACTTTATTAATAAGAGTCATTGAATAGATGTATGGATGCAGTCCTCCAAGCTCATGGGAGTCATGCATAATCTTTTTTTTTTTTCCACTGCACCATGACTTTATATTCTATGCTGGACATCATTTCTGTTAAGTGACAAGATTTTTGTCTAAGCAAAGTCAGACCTTACTGTCCTATTTAAATAATTAAAAACCAAGGCATGATCAAATTTTATTTAGGAAAAATAAACATGATCTAGAGGCCTTTCATACTAGCCACTTCTGATACCAAATGACCAACTTGAAGTCAAGTTATTATTTGTTGTTCCTAAAGGTTGGATAGGTGTCAAAACTTTTGTCAGGTAGTGTACGAATGAGATTGTACAAGTTCATGCGAAATAGTCATTAAATCAAAAACATACAAATTGCCCTGAGATGGTGTTGGTACATCTCTGTTGTTGACTGATAACTTAAAACAACAAATTTCAATAGTACTTTGAGTCAAGTTAGAGAGAAAGTTCATGTCTTTCTGATAATAAACGATGCTACCTTTGTTTGTCAGAAATGGGAGTACAGTTCTGAAACCAAAGCCATTTACACACAACATATCCATTTCTTCTGCCCTAACACTAATGCGGTTTTTACATTTCATTCATATAAAATGCAGACTGCTTTGTTCTAGACCCAAGCGGTTTCCTACAGGCAGAATGACAAGGGATTGTGGTTCAGCTGGTTTACCAGCCTCTTGTTGTCCTTTTCCTGTTTGAGACAGGAAGAATAATAGCCAGCGGTGTCATTAATACAAATGTCATACAGTTCTTGCCCCCTGCTTCCTGAAATGGGACACGTGACCGGTTTCCTGAGATTGTTTATGGAAAAAAAAAACTAACCTGAAAGAAAATACTTAAGTGTTCCCACAAGTTTTGTCCTAAGAATTTATATGATTTTTCCATAACATTTCCAATTTGTGATTACTGGATGAAGATTAAAACGAATAATTCATATTCCAGAAGATTACTAAAAACCGATTAAAAAACAAATTTGATACCAAATCAGACATCAATACTGGATTAAGTTTTACTCCAAATGCAATATTTTGCTGAAGAAAGACTTTCTAGGGGAAACTTACATATTCATTATGTAATCTTCTGTTACATTTAGGATTTTCCAGGCATTATAAAATCCTCTGGTTTTCAGTGGAAACCCTGCACCTGCAATGATTGGTAGCACAAAGGCTGCAGTGCAGACATTTTCAATTGGAGATTTCCTGAAGAAGGAAAAACAGTTTGTCTGGATATTCAAGGAGCTGGTGTGCCAAATCCAAGCAATTCTGAAATCGTGTATGTAGAATGAAACTGATAGCCACAAGTTAACACTGTTATGTGTCCTCCAACAGCAAGAGGAAAGCCATGCTCAGACATTTCGGCATACTGCAAAAGGTTCATCCATCTTACAAAAAGGGCACGGCTGAACAGAGAACATTTGTGTAAAGTATTGACAGGACACACAAGGTCAGGAGGCCAGAGAATAACAAATCCATATATCCTTGGTGAGTAGATGTTCCGCAATAACGAAAAAACGAAACTAGGGTTTGTGATGGTGATGTAAGTTTCCAACTGTTAACCAATGTAAACATTAAATTGCTTATTTATGTTATGCATTTGCCACAATTGGCAACAAGAGAGTACAATGGCAATCTGACTTGTATTATCATTGCATTTAGAAAACTTGTTAAAGAGTATAGTGTGAGAAGTGGCGAAATGCTGCTCAAGATAAAAATACTTTTATTAATACATATAAATAGGCCCACACAGAATCTGCTCCTGCAGAAAGAAAAAAAAAAAAAGGAAAAAACCCCCCAAAAAAACAGATATTTATTAAATTTAGCCCATTATCGAGTCTTATGTACGCTTAAATAGTTTTATTCAGTTTCTATATTATTTTCAGTGGTATTATTGAATGACATGCAAATTGCATGCATACGATTTATGTACATAAACAGTTTGTGAAGTAACATTTTCTGTCTTTAAGTAGATATATAATATGAAAGACTTACTTTGTTTACCAAACAAGTTGTTCTAAACTAATTTGCATTATAAACGTTAACTAATTAGAGTTTTTGTGTGTGTTTTTAGTTACTATACTCTTAATATCGTGTCCAGAAACTGGAAAAACGGGATGGAACATCTAGACCTATATCCATGAATAATATCAATGATAAAAGCGTAAGATTATGGTGAAGTGCATGATATAAAAGATTCATAGTATAGCATAACATAACATAACAAAAGACGTGCAAATAAAGCAGCGTTTCCATCCAACGAGTCAAAGAGAACAAAATAGTCACTTCCTGATAAACTGGCGCCAGTGGGAGAAGCTGTGTGAATCTTTTCCTTATTTAATAAATGACGTGCGCCTCAGAAGACAATGCCAACACGCAATGAACAGGTGGTGGAGTTTGAAAGCGTGAGACGTGTGGCACAGATGCTCTTGAAAGTTCTGGAGGTAATTAATAATATAATAATACTAATACTGAAACAGTTAAGTCTTTTTTTAGAATGACCAAAACAACATTTGAGATGTTTTTCAATGTGCTCGGCCTGCTGTTTTCTCCATTCACACACAATTTTTATCATCACATGATCTTTTATAACAAAAATTACATGAACTTTATTTATGCACATACTGGAATTTGTACGGTAAGTGTTTCCATCATGGTTTATGAACATTTTTTCTTATCGAAGAAAAAGTGTATCCTACTCCATTATGCACATTTGTTTTTTATGCGCATTTTCAAAACTGATGCATCTTGGCGTTTCCATCAACCGTTTTTATGCACATATCCCAAACGCACAGAAAAATAGTTGGATGGAAACGTAGCTAATGATAGCAAGCGACAGAACTGGTGTAGTTGCTTAACACCAGTAACACAGACTATCACAGGAGGTCTAAAAGGCACTAGGAATATTTTGCAATCAGACCAAATCTGAAATATCACAATTAAATCAATTAAATAGCAACTGAATCGTAAAAAAGCATATATTATAGCAGTGCACAAAAATCACAGTTCAGAAAAGAGTCTCGCATGGTATTCCCTTTGCAAAATTCCTTTGCTTTTCCTTTTCTCCAGGCTGTAGCGCTAGATCATGCCCTGTTATCGGATATATTTACCTGTTCGTCTGGCAGCTGTCACCTGATAAGCAGAGACAAGCAGCCAAGCCACTGAATAATGCATCAAGCTCCAGCGTTCTACATCTCGCCAACAAACAGGCCCTGCGGCCTCCTCTCTGCTTTGCCTGACCAAGCCAAAGACAAGATTGGAGAGAATTAATCTTCACCCGTCACTTTGTGCATTATTAAAAGTGTGTCAAACCATCTTCGAGTTGGCTGCAGGAAAAAATAAAGGCAAGGGCTTTCAGGTAGCAGTGACTCAGCTGGAATCTCCGGGTTCTCCGATGCCAGTAATGATTCACTGAGAAAGCAAAAAGAAAAGAGAGAGAAAAAAAAAGATTCTCTTGTTTCTTGACATGAAAGAGAAAGCTTGACTCTGCACGTCTCCTCAGCTGCTATGCTATAAAAGACTACCTTCGGAGTCTTCCTAAATGAGTCACATTACAGCTTCTTAACCAATTATTCTGATACCAATTTGACCCAGTCAACTGAACGAGGTTTAAATAAAATGTGTCAGTGCAGAGGGTTGGACTTTACAACACTTCAGAATTCAAGCAGAATCACGTTTGCCTTTATCCTGTCAAGAATTTGGCTCATTCGCCATGAACACCTGGAAACACTTAGCCTGTTACTTGGCCTGGTGCTTCTTCAGAACACCTGACCCTTTCTTAAATGCTCCCAAGACTAGCATCAAGTCATCTGGATAACCGCATAATTAACTTGATAATTGCTAGCCATTATTTCTTGGCCAGATTAAAGATGAGGGAGGGAATTGAATAGAAAATTACATTGAACGAGACGGTCAATGCGCTCACATGTGCCGCAGAGTCATTTGTTGGCATGGAAGCAGAAAAATCAGTTTATTGACCTCAAATCAAAGTAATAATATAACCATTAGAATAAAGGATCCACCAGTATAAACGTTTGGGTCAAAAACTAAATTCTGGATGCACTTGGCCGAAAATCTAGACAGAAAATGCTTTGTAATAATTAATTACTTAGGCCCAATCCCAATTCTATTTTTGTACCCCTTCAAAACTTACCCCTAAGAATTGGGAAAGCACTTCAACACCTGTACACGTCATCATATGTCATCGCGATCTCTTGCTTCATATGAGATCAGATGATCATGACTGCTGTAGTTATTCCAGTTGTGTTATTTTTTGGTGTTTATCTTCAGGAAATCACTGAAGGCATAAATTATGTTATCATAACAATCTAATGTGGCAATAAGATCGTAACTATACTGTGCATTTACTCCGTGGCCAAACTCATCTATGTAACACACGAAAACAACATTAACATTATAGCAGACACTGCAAAAAGCTCATTCCCAGACACTAGACATTACTGACAGGGTATTCGAGTGTCATCGTGTGTCAGAATGTTCTGGGACCGCTGTACTGGAGTTATGATTATGGATTAAAGATTGCAAAATTTTGCGGGGTTTTTTTTGCGTTTTTTTTTTTTAAAGCATGACGGTAAAACACAAACGCGGTTATGAATATATTAAAACATATGTTTGTTTGTCGTAAAAATTCGTAATAATGACAAAAAAATACTAATTTGTGGATCTCCTTACTTCCGGGTTCAGCTGTGGCGTGTGTATTCTGGGAAATTTTCTTACCCCTCCGTTTTAAGTGTGGTCCTGAAAAATCTTAGTTCGAAGGAGTGTATACCCCTTGCCCTTAGCCCTACGCCTTCAAGCTAAAGAGAAAAGGGACAGCACTACATCTTGACGTGAATGCGCAAAACGAAGGGTAGGGGTAAGAGGGAAGGGCTAGAATTGGGATTGGGCCTTAATATCTAGGAATGCTCCGATCAGGATTTTAGCAGCCAATAGCGAGGGCCGAAGCGGAGATCTCGCCTTACCTATGAGAATAAATGAAGGATGCTGCATATAATCCCTCAAGCACGTCTCTTTTAACCATTAAGGTGTAGCACAGATTGAAAAATCAATAATAATAATTTTTTTAAAAAATGGTAAGAAAATTTACTAACAATGCCATTTGGAAACATAACAAATGATGAAAGAAGAATTCAACATCTCGATAAAGAAATTTTGGATAGCATATCTCATTGATAAAAAGTTAAAATGCACACCTTGTACACACATACATTGTGTCAAAACAAACTTTTATTTAGATTTTTGTTTGCTATTAAGCGTGATCCATTTTTGCACAGCACTAAAAAATAGATCATAAGAGATAAGAGAAAATAAAAGTTCATAAAACAAATAAGTCTCAGAAAAATCCTCAAATAGTATAGCTAATATATTGTTGTACAACAATTTTTTTTAAAAGAGAGAAAAAAAATGTGCAAAATCTTTTGAATATTAGATATAAATAAAATATTTTGATAAAAAAAATTGATAAAAGATTTGATAAAAATATTAGCTGAGCACTTGATCACAACATTGCAGAGTTCTGATATGAATTTTAAACCAGTATAAATTCAAATCACTGTGCGACAGCTGAAATCCTTTTCACAAAAACTTGTCAGAGTGTCATTCCAGCAACTCGTCTCATGTTTCAAAGCATTTTCTGATTCCAAAAATGTTGGTTTCAGTGACACACATTCTTTCAACCCCAGCGCTTACAGGGTTAATGATTTGTAATGAGATTTGAGTGTACAATCTGTGCCTATACAAACACTATGACCGCTCTTTCTAACCTGTTATTAGACTGCTGATAAAATGACAACAGAGAAGCAAAGGGATTTATTCTGCTCTTCTCAAGCTGAAGTAATGTCTGTGTCTGCTCAAAAGAAGACTAGAGGAGCTTATCCCCCTCCTCGTACCAGGCCGAGACGGGACCAACTGAAGTATTTGCCGATCAGGCCTTGGCGAAACTTGTAATTGCTTTCACAAACGACCACCACATGCAGAGAGACTGAGCTGAGATACAAGCTGAAATCTTCAACCCCTCGAGAAATCATCTGAGACAAACCCTCTGGAATTTGGGAGGGTTCATTTGCACAACGGAAAAGACTTTGATCATGTAGAATTCATTTCAGCATCACTTCTTCGCTCTTTCTGGAGTGTGTCTGTGAAAATCAAATCTAGTTTCGCTGCATTGTGATAGACCAATACATGCCATCTGACACTACACTCAAGTGATGATATCAAATAAAACCACAACGCCTCTTCTGAAAATTCAAAGCGCTCTCAAACTGGCCACTTCCTTGTATCAACGTGGAAAATTATATGTCACTTTAAACAAAACCGCTTATTCCTAGCCTTTCCTGGTTAGGTTGCACACAAAAACCGTAACATAATGAAGAATACCTTCGCAAAGCTTTCGGTTCATGGTCGAAATACCTTAAATCTCCAAGCTAAAGGGATCAAACATCTCCAGCACTTGATAAAACAAAATAGTTTTAAGAAAAACCCCAAACTGACCACATATGGGCTGAAAAAGCAAACTGCTCATGCATGATTCAGGTACATCAAAGAGCAAACACCATAATAGGACATATTTCTTCTCTTTGGTACAGTAGCAACTTATTGTTGGAGACATCATACGCTAATTTGAGAAAGACTAACTGGACCCTGAACGCACAATCTGGAGCACATTTCCACCAAAGAACAGGGGGTACTGGATGTCTTAAAGAGATAGTACACCCAAATATAATCATCACTGTACCCTCAATTTCATTCCAAACCCATTTGGAAATCTTCTCCAGAATAGTAGGATATAAAATAAGATTTTTGATGAACCCCAGAGAATTTTTCCCTCATTATTAGGAATAAGTGGCAAATATTAAAACAAATTAGAAAATGAAAGTGATGCCATTTAGTTTTCGATTTCAGCGTGTTTGACTTTGAAAAAGTATTTTTGTTCTCTCTTTTTTCTTTTATGCATTTTTTAATTAAAAAAATTCTGACCATATCGTACACACCAGGTTATAATGGAGCGGTACAGGAATGGTGTCAGACCCAGGAAAAATAGGTAACCATAGTAGGCCTGTCACAATAATGAATATATCGACTTATCGCACAACACATGGACATGAGTTCAATCATTTTTGGTGATGTAATATATATCGCCTATACAAAAAAACATTTCTAGCAACATTTTAGCTGATCTAGCAACATCTCTATTGGAGGTGTCAATGTCAGTATGGTTAAAAAAAACACTATAGTGTTTACTATAAATTACTTTAGTATATTTTCATGTGGGTGTCTGATAGCTGAAATAGATCTGGTAGCAGATATCGCAGCCTCTGCTACTTTTTACGGTAGACTTTTTTGTTAACATTTATTATCATTTATTTAGGATATTCGTTTTCACATTCTGATTCCAACGCCTAATTATTAAATTGTTAAAATTACTAATTAAATATTCTCAAGAATGAGATATAATGTGTTTTTGGAAAAAGAGTACTTGCATTGTGATGATATTTTATTGTCATTCTGGACAATAATGAGCGGCATAAAAATATCATGATTTTTGAGCGGCATAAAATGTTATATAACGAGCGGCATAAAATGTTCTTAAAATGACAATAATATTTGTTTAATCGCAATATATTTTGGTGCAATATATCATGCAACAGGGGCCTCAGTGGGTAGCACAATCGCCTCAGCAAGAAGGTCGCTGGTTCGAGCTTCAGCTGGGTCAGTTGGCATTTCTGTGTAGAGTTTGCATGTTCTCCCAATGTTGAGGTTTTTCTTCGGGTGCTCCGGTTTCACCCACACCCATGTTTACCAGTGATGGGTTGCAGCTGGAAAGGTATCCACTGCGTAAAACACTTGCTGGATAAGTTGGCGGTTCATTCCGCTGTGGCGACCCCAGATTAATAAAGAGACCAAGCCAACAAAAAAATTATAATGAATGAATATCGTACAACAACAACAAAAAAATAGATATCGTGATAGGCCTAAACCATAGGCTCCCTTGATATTTTCCTATAAGGTTTTGTAATGGGCATTTTCAATTAATAGTTCTAATAAGAATAACAGAAAGTTCTGTAATAAATATAAATTGACAATACTTGAACATTATGTTCTATAGAACATTCCACAGACTCTGAGCTATCAGTATGGGGGGCATTTAAATTGCCTTTGTCTTGTGTTTCACGTTCACAAATGATGAAAATTCTCTATATATGTACGGCTGTACTGACCACACATTTTACAAGATAAAAAAAATTGGTCAGCATGGTCCAACTGAACTAAATAATATCGATTTGTACATACAACAGTGGGCAAGTAATGTGATCAGCATGTGGCTGAGCACAGTGTATTTACATGCAAGCCAGAAATTAACAACAAAAAAAATATGTTGAGCAGAATCAACAGCACAAGCTCAATAATGACAGAAAGTCTAAAACTGGGGCAGAAGGAACAAGAGGAACAATCACCATGACAGAGGAAGTGTCAAGCCTGAGTTGATTTACACTCGTCTCGCCTAACTGAGGTTTATTGGCAATGGCAGGTGGACGATTTAAAGTCCTGAGATTGTGGGATCACTTTGTGAAAATGAAGCTACGCTAAACTCAGTGTTTCAGATCTCCAGCTGGAATAATCATTAAGCAAACCCATGAATCCAGAGCTAAACTCTTTAAATCCAGTCTCACACTGAGCGCCTACTGTTACAAAAAAGCATCTAAAATAAGCCCTCAACTTGAGCTGAATGCGTGTAATGGGGGTGTGTGTGCAAAAACAACACAAGCCATGATGCAACAGCCAAAGATGCATATCTGAATGTGCATTATTGTAGCAGAAGTGCTTTGAAGAGGATTTAACTTTTCACAAGTGGCTTTTTACTATGCAAGTGAACATCCTGCATTAAATGATGCAGCAAGGATGCACGAAGGCCCCAATTGATCGTTTTTATGTGTCGTCACACTATTAGGGGAACGCCTCTCCTGGCAGGAAACATAAGTGATTCTTGTTGACCATCAAGAAATGGGTAGAGTAATTTTTTAGCCCCAAAAAAATGGATAATCGTTGTGCAATAAGATATAGCACTACTAAACAATGAGTTGAGATGCCTGGGCTGTGCTTCTGCAGAATTCCTTCAGTGAAAGAACCACCAGAAAGAAGAAATTGATGGATTTGTGCATCATTTAATGATAGCATCATTAAACCATAAGTCTCTATGGTACCTATTACTGTCAGTATCCTTCTATTCTACTTTGCAGGTTGAGTGAAATTAAAAGTATCAATTGAAATGCAAAGTCAAATGGTAAATTGCAGACGTGAATAAACAGATTTTTCCCAACTAGTAAATTAGTGTTGGAATGTCGGTAGCAATCGGTATTGAATTTTTTTTTAAATGTCCAGTTCCTGCTAATATTTAAGCTCATTCTTAAACTATTGATTTGCCATTGTGTTCATGTGTTCAACAAAAATGACTGTGATTGGCTGTGAAAGTCATCAAGTGCAAACACAGATAAAGGGACACTGGAGCATTTCAAAGCCTCAACGTTCGTGCATCGCTCGTGTGTCTGCTTATGGACATACCAGCTGATTTTGGCAGCTTTAAAAAAAAACAAAAAAAAAAAACAGCTGAGAGTGCAGTATATTGATTGCAAGTGTCCACAATTTACAGTCTGCGATCATATCTCGGTTTTGTTCTGTTAATATGCGATTCGAATATTTGTAGCTTGAAACGAATGGAAAATAACCATTTTGTGCTGCGTTTCTATAGAAATCCCAGTGTAGCTGCCATCACAAGTCTTTGTTTTTTTGCCCACCAGTCTCCGCAAAGGTCATGTGACTGAAAACTATCAATATCCTGGAACAAAATCCAGCCCAAAAGAAGTTTGTTTCCACGGCTGGAAACAGCTCACCAAAGCAAACTTTTTGGTAAGAGTTCGTTTTGGCTTCTAAACACCTTTGAGCTACCATTGGTCCATAATGATCATGTTATTGAGGGTGGTTTCTGGCAGGCACGGGCTTTTCGGTACTTGAGCACCAGCCCTTTTTTCTCTTGGAGTGAAAATGCCCCCAAGTTAAAAATCGCCAACGCCCAAACCCCTCACCACCGCTTTACACTTCATGACCACCTTCTGTCTGCGATCACCCCACAACTCCAGTGTCCCTGTATCTGTTGTTACACTCAGTAAACGGCTGTGATGACTGGTGTTGAACCAATGACCTTTACAACCAATCAGTCATTTCTGTTGAGCACATAAACACAATGGCTAATTTGCAGTTTTTAAAAACGAGCTCAAATGTTAGTGAGAAATTTTGTACATTTCAGTAACGATTGCTATCGAATTCCAGCATCGTGGCAACATGAACCAAAAGTAACAGTAGCCATACTGAACTTTTTTTGTTCCCCAATGTCATTAAAGCACATATCACATATTAAAGTGTTTGCTGAAAGATCATGCGACACCTAGTAGCTAGTATTTACCCAACATAACCCATACCAACTCTGTAAAAGGCTCATTAAAACTAATAAACTATCCTCTCCGCCATTGTCGGAATTACAAAGAAAAGTCTATTCTCACTTCAAGTCGAGAGGGACCAATTAAAACCTTCTGAAGCTGCACCCTGTCAGCCGTCTAAATGTGAAGTGGCAGACAGTATTTTTAAAAAAAAAGTATTGTCTGGGCTAAATAAATAAATGATAAATAATAATCCTCCTCCCCACTAGCAAGCTGGTGTTCACAGGCTGACATTAATGCCAGAGTCTCAGCAGGAGTTTGTAGTGACTGTAATTTCCCTTGTCAGTGAGAACATCATCTGAGCCCTGATGGCTTTAATTAGTGGAGCATCACTGGCAGACCCAAAAAACCAAAAAAAAAAAAAAAAAAAACGCCCATGAGACAAGACACCCGAGTCCAGCCGGGCACATTTTGTCCGCACGAGCCATTATAAAGGGAAAAGTCCAGCGTCTGGTTTAAACATGGGCGACAATGAGATTAACAGATTTATATGGTTCTTATTTGCAAATTAGGCCTGATTGTTTTATCCATTGCAGATCACATGAACACCATGACAGATGCTGGTTTGTCCAAACTGCTTTCAACTTTGACGTCAAACAGAAAGGGTTATTTCTTTAACCCTCTGGTGTCTGAGGGTGTTTTGGGGGAATGGAGAACTTCTGATGTGCCCTGACATTTGTCCTTTTTTCACATACTTATAAACATACAAGTGTAAAAAGTCGAATACAGTGGTCTCTCATTAATCACAGGAGTTACATTCTAAAAATAACCTGCAATAGGTGAAATCCGCAAAGTAGTCAGCTTTATTTTTACAATTATTATAGATGTTTTAAATCTGTAAAACCCCTCACTACACACTTTTCTCCTCAGACAGGCATTAACATTAACACTTTTCTCTCTCGTTTAAACACTCTCAAAGTTCAAACTTTCGTGGAAAAATAAGTCCAGTATTAAAGAATGAAACCAAAGATCAAAACCTGTTGTCAGGCACAAAAATTCATCGCTGTCAGCAAAAGGTTCATAAAGCTTTTCAGCTTTTGTAAGGATAACGTCCAGCGCAATGTTCTTTTTCCTGCAGTCACAGATCCACAAAACTACAGCAGACTCCATCCTAAAGTAACCCCCACGACATGTAACCCCCCATTCACATGTTATTTAAAATGAAACCATTCAGATGGCACTGTGTGGTGTGGCAGAAATATGAACAGTGTCCTGAGTCGTAGCTGGGCACCGCAGAGAGCCACTGACTTGCGGCATCGGTGTGTGCACCCTGATAGAAATTGATGTTAACTATTTTAAAATGCATGACGTGTTATGGTGCAGCACTTCCAGTGTGCGACACCCTTTGTGACACCCCTTTGTGGTCTTGCTGATGCCAGTGACAACCATTTTTGCATCCTTATTAAAACTCACACTTTATGTTAATTTGGCAAGCTGAGCACAGTCTGTTCTGTACAGGAGACACGGAGGAGATTGATTGACAGTGGTCTCCAGCCAATCAGGACGCAGAAAACAATGCGCTGTTAAAAAAAACAAAAATAAATAAAAATAAAAATAAAAACCGCGAGACTGCAAAAAGTGAACCGCATTATAGTGAGAGACCACCGTACCAGCACAAAAATGGCTACAGTAATAAGTTAGTAACATTTATATGCAATATTGTGTTTTTGAGAAAGAAACATTTATGCGTGGTTAGTGAAAAGTTTTGAAGTAACTGAAATAACTACATGAAAACACACTTATTATTAATATCAACCTGTACGTATAATCATTTATTGTAAATCTGGGCTCATAACTAAGGCAACCTGTATATAATGTTCAGAGTACATCCACCTTGAAGTATCACCGTAGTTTTTCTATAACTGCATCTTATAATTGATACCTGTATTCTGCACTTGCTGCTATTGCACTTCTGGTTAGACCTAAACTGCATTTCATTGCTTTGTACTTGTACATGTGTAATGACAATACAGTTGAATCTAATCCAATCTAAAAACAAACAGAAAATTTGTTCACAAGAGTTTTTTTTTTTTACTTGCTTCCTGAAAAAAAAAAAAGGATTTAAATTTTCAAAAAAACAAAAAAAAAAAAAAAAAAAAAGAAAAAAAAAAACACATCAAGAATAGAATGTTGGCTGAATGACATGGTTAGAAACATAACAATGGAAACGATAACCTATAGACCATTTCAATGTGGTAATCTCATTGGCCCTTGAACATGTCCTGCTTGTTCTAATACTACATTATAACTGTAACAAGAGGCAATTCAATTATATTTTGTCGTTAATACAGCTATCATAACATTATTTATCAATATGTGGCTCTTCTTGGATTCTTGAAAGCTATGGGAATTAAAAATGTTTAACAGGAAATACATTAGGACCATTGTTATTGTTTACATTCCTCAAAATGGTCTATATGCTAACAGATAAATACCATCTTTGAGGGAGTTTGAAGATCTTTCAAAATTTAGGAAAAAAAAGTATGGTGAAGTTGGGAATGTGTTGATTGATGAATAAGAAGATGGTCATAAATATTGATATAAAATACTGAGAATTTTTTGTTTGTTAGTTTTGAGTTCTGCATTAACTGAGTGTAAAGTCAAAATTCAATTAAGAAATAATAAAAAGGCAGAAAATCTGAAAACACCCTAAAATGATTGCCTTTTAAGTAGAAGTTATTACTTCAGTCGTGATCTAGTATATTGGTTCACTAGAACTGAACTTTGTCTTTTACAGCTTTTACAGCAGTACAATCTCACACTGCTCATTAGATAAAGTAATGCTGCCAATGTGCGAGCAACAGGCACTCAGCACTAACAAACACAGAGAAATGTGAAGAAAATGAGTGGAGGAGGAAGATGCAGGTTTGAGCTGAAACCAGAATAAAGCTGTTAAATGGCATTTAGAATAACATCTCTGAAAATAAAATCCATTAGCACCTGCTTGTCAAATCTAACTAAAGGCTGAAAGGCACAGTGTGTAGTTCTCCCAGGCAATATTTACAGATTATATTGAGCAAGCCTGATGGCTCTCGAGAAGCAAATTGGCACTCCAGACAGACAGGAACAGTCCAGCATTGTGCTACTTTGACCCTGCTGGGAGGAAAACAATCCAACGGTCTGTTAAAAGATTAATCCGCCAACGTGAAGCAGAAAGAGAAAAGCATCAAGGTGATCACAACAACCCAAAAAGTTGTAGTTTAACTAACACACATGTATATGAAAGACTTTTTGTTCCCCTTCAGAGCTACAGGCTTTAGTTAATGATCATTAGACACAGATGATTATTTTAAACTAGGGTTGCTCAAAAACAAAAAAGCAAGTATGAGAGTGTACAATTTTCTTAGGGGGCATTTACATGATGTTTTCAGCCAAAAATAGGAAGATTTATGCATTTTGCCTATTCACACCAACAATGATTCAAACCAAAAATGCGACATTATGTTTTGCCTGTTCATTTACACATTTGCAGCCAAAAATGGGAAACTTTATGTGTTTCGACCGTTTGTTTACATGACATTGTTTTCAGCCAAAAACGGACACTTTTTTTTGCATTTTACCTGTTCCTTTATAAAGTTTTCAGCCCAAAATTAAAACACTATGCATTTTGATTATTCGTTTAAACAACGTTTCAGCCAAAATAGGAAATATTTATGCATTTTGCCTGTTCGTTAACGCAGCATTTTTAGCTAAAAATGGGAGATTTTATGTGTTTGCCTGTTCGTTAACGCAGAGTTTTTAGCTAAAAATGGGAGATTTTATGCGTTTGCCTGTTCGTTTACACGTTTTCAGCCAAAAATGGGACATTTTATGCGTTTGCCTGTTCGTTTACACGTTTTCAGCCAAAAATCGGACATTTTATGCGTTTGCCTGTTTGTTTACACGTTTTCAGCCAAAAATGGGAGATTATGTTTCACCAGTTTGTTTACACAACATGGTTTTCAGCCAAAAATTGGACATTTGTGTTTTCCTGAATTTTTAAACAACAATGTTTTTGTCAAAAATGGGAACCTTTTTATGCATTTTGTCTGTTTGTTCACATGACAATGTAATTTTTGGGATTCAAAACGCATAAATCTGAAAATAGGTGGAAGATAATGACAACACCACTGTTGTCATGTCTGTATAAAGACAAGAGTCTTTGACATCGTTTTCAATGCATGTGTTGGAGGTGTATAGACCATTTCAATGTGGTGGTGCCATTGGCCCATGAACACTTCCTGCTTGTTCAGGAAGTCAAACTATTAGTCAAGCTATTTCATATCTGTAACAAGGGGCAATTTAACTCTAACTTAATGTTATAATAGCTATCATAACATTATCAATATGGGGAACTTTTTGGATTCTCAGAAGCTATGGAAATTTAAAATGTAAACCAGGAAATACGTCAGGACCGTTGTTATTGTTTACATCCCTCAAAATGGTCTATAAGCCAATCGGCGAACAAACACACAACAATGACAGAGTACGTTCTGGTTTTATTGCTCCAGTGTTTTCTAACACATAAACAAAGTGTGTATTTACTTCACATTACAACCAAAAGCTGAGTTGCATCTTACAAACCATAGTCACTTCCTTAGAGGTACTGCTTACAATTACGGGCCTGGCATACATAACGCTTAGTGTTTGGTCGTTTTTGCAAGTATGTAAATGTGAGTCATTCTGAAAATGCTGTCGTGTAACTGTGAAAAAACAAGTAACAATCTTTTTATTTTTTGTCTACATCATTGTTGTGTAAACGTATAAAATATATATTTATATTACGTAAACTTTACTTACTCGATCTACAGAACCCGATCAACGATCTAAAACACAAGCAAGAAAACCCCAATACATTCTCTTTATGCACAAAGACAAACTGTTACATCAACATTGATATACTTAACTGCTTTAAGTAGACTTGGGGGCGATAAAAACCTGGTGACTAAACTGATATGCAAAGCTGTTAGCAAATATAAATGTAAAACCCGGAGAAGATGATGAATCATGGAATTATGCTAGCTCTCCAGCTCCCTGGTTAATAAGCAGGGTGAGGCTGAGTTCATTTGTTAATCATCTGCACAAATGCACAGAGCAATGAGATGGTTCAGTTGGGTCAGCCTGCAGGTCAGGATCTGTGCTGTACAGGAAAAACATCAAAGTCTATCTCCCTTCATGTAGTATCTGCTTTCACATTGAGGCCCCATTTACACTAGTGCATTTTCGTTTTAAAACGCATATGTTTTGCTACGGTTACGCCATCCGTCCACACTACGCCGGAGTTTTCGAGGTGCAAAAACGGAGCGTTTTAAAAACACCGGAGAGGCCGTTTTCATTCTAAAACGCTCCTGTTGCGTCTCAGTGTGGATGGAGGGAAACGCATACCTTTGAAAACAGAGGCGTGGCTGCTGAGATCCGCTACGTGATTGGGGCTTTTGGGTCATTGCGTATCCTGTCCTTATTCGTCAAGCGCACATGGCTATAGCATCACCGGCAGACGGCAGACCAGTCTTCACTGTAAACACTGTATTTTCGATAGCCATGGATGTTTTATATTCATTTGTTACTTTAAGTAACAACTCGAACTCGTCGTCTGTCCACAAAAAGACCTCTCTTGCTTTCTTTACCATCGCGTTCATCGTTCAACCAGCGTTTGTTGACTAACAATAACCAAATGCCGAGCGAGACACGTGCTTCCTGTTTATACTTGAACACGCATGCTCAAGAGTGCGCGAATGGTCACGTGATATACGTTTCTGGTGGAGGGAGGTCTGTTGAGAGACTCTAGTGTGGACGCGGATCGTTTTCATGCTAAAACGCCGTTTTTAAACTAAAACGTACAAGTGTAAACGGGGCCTGAGGCTCTTAGACAAAGGATGCATCAGTTAGTGCAAATCACTGTGGATTGTGATGCCATGCCTGCTCACTAAAGTTTGTTTAATTGAAGAATTACATTCATTTTTATCTGCAGCACAAGACCAAAAGTCAATGTATGAGACTGATGAAATCAGTACTTGCCGGTAATTTTCCAGAAAAGGCTGTATGTGTGAAAAGGGTCTCAAACAAAAGGCATAATGATATTTTCCATGAAGTATTGAGAGATAAAATACTGACTTTTTCCTCAACGCTAATTAGGCTCTAATAAACTCTGATACTCTAATAAAGAGCACTGTAGGTGGACCTGCTGCTGCCAGGCCACAAGTCCTGAATCAATCATGACGGCAGCAGGAACTTGGGGAAGTTTTCTTACTGTCATGCCTGTAACCCAGGTCAACTAATGACTTCTTAATTCAGCACTTCCTGGAAGACAAGCCAAAATGCTCAGCAGGATGTGAGGGGAGGGGGGAGAGAAAGGATATATACTGATGGAATGAGAGGCTTGACTATGAAAATGACATTAATGGACTTTCACAAGGCTTTTCTGCTGATCTATCACAGCTCACTTGCTGAAAGAAGATGTACGTCATCAGAGGTTTAGCTGAGGCAGATGCTCTGCAGAACTGAGTCAGACAGAGGCTGTGGGTCAGTCAAGGGCAAGATGGAGGCCACGAGGGGCTGAGCCTGTAAAGCAAAGGACGTGTCTGCAAACCAGAGCAGGTCAGCCCTGCGATGACACCAGTCCACTTGTGCTGACAAAAAAAACAGTCATGAATTTACCATAAGACTGAGGTTGTCTTAGGACAGAGAAAACCAATGGAGCATTTTTAAATGATGGGAAGAGGATTGGGGCTGCATGGTTAATCAAGGTACGATAACCAGCCTTAAGGTTTACAGATGTTTGGAAAAGTTTATTTTTTTGATCGTCAGTTATTTTAATGCACATGCACATACAGTCTCAGCTATACAGTAAGAAATAATGGGAAATATACAACCAAGTAAATAAATAAATACAATCTGGCTAGGGGCTGAATAAGCACCATAAAATAGAAAATCAGGCAAAATTATTAATGTAATGCCAAAACAGGTGTCCATAACCGCCAAAAATCATCAGACTTTTGATGAACATATTAGGTGAGTTTCTGGAGTGGAAATAGCGTACATACTAGAGACAACCACATTTTAAAAGAGGGTACCTGTGGAGATGACCCCAATAAAAGTATACATTTCTTTGCCAGAAATCAAAATTAGAAACAATTGCTTGGTGTGGGAGTCCAACACATTCTCTGCTCCACCATATAACAATACAATTCCAGAGAAATCTCAATTTTATCTTAAAATGTCTCTGTAGAAAAAGGTGTACTTTCTTCCAAAATGAGATAATTTTGTCACCAAACACTGAAGTGTTTCAAAGTCACACCGATCAGATGGTTTGTCTGTAAGTGGACATATGAGCGATCCATTGATGAATCACAGCTCCCGTGACGCTTTATCTGTGGTTACACTCAGTAAATCGTGGTGAGTTTGATGAACTGATAACCTTTATGGCCAATCACAGTCATTTCTAATGAGCATATGAACCCAATGGCTTATTAGTAGTGTTTAAAAAAAGTGCTCAACAGCGCTCGAATGTTAGCGGGAAACGGATGTTTTTAGAAATTTCAGTATTGACTGGTACCGAATTCCAGTATTGCGGAACCCTGCCGCCAACTATGCCGGCATATATTTTACACTGCAGATGCTCTTCCAGCCACAACTCAGCACTGGAAAACACCCATACATTTACACACATTCACTCCAGCCAATTTGGTTTATTAAATTCAAATCATAGTATATGTTTTTGGACTGTGAGGGAAACAGAGCATCCAGAGGAAACCCACACCAACACAGGGAGAACATGCAAACTCCATACAGAAATGCCAACTGGTCCAGCCGGGACTTGAACCCAACAAGTCAAACTTACAGTAAAACAGGAGCCAAAAATGAACCTTCATATGTTTTTTAGTATAGTCAAGGCTATTTAAGACTAATAGTCAACTAAGACACTGTGTTAAGGTGAATTATTGAATGAGACCACTAAACCAATTTAGCCACGATAAGACTCTCAATCTATTTAAGGGTCTTATCTTAAAGTGGTGCTGATCTCCTGCTGGGCCTGCAGTCCTGAAACAAAAATTCCATCACAACCCAAAGATCTTGACTTATCAATTCGAGATTAGCATAACATCTGCCACCCTTCACAAAGAGCTCTGCTATCATGACTCGCTATCACTGAGACAGTTTGTGAACTACACTAACCAGAAGTAACTGCACAGATTCTTGTGGCCTAATAAAGCAGAGATAAATCTGTCAGACCCCAAGACTTTTCCAACCACGCCTCTCCACAAAGCAGGATTTACAAGTCTCTAAAACCAAACATCAAACTCCTCGTAAGCGAAAAAAATCTCCCCTTGGAAATTATGACAATGTCTGGTCCTACTTCATGAGGTTCATCCGCATTGAACGTGGTTATTAACAACCCTAGACAGCTGGTGTGGTCCGTTCATTGGACCATAGTGGACTTATAAAGAGAAAATACATATATCAGGGTTCCCACTCCAGGACAAATGGCAAATTCCCTGACTTTTATGATCTAAAACTGTACATTTCCATGACCTATCCACCATTTTTTTAGGTAAGAGTGGTGTGGCCATTGTAACTTAAACATGTCAAGATTTCCAGTCTCTCTCACTCATTTTTGCTGTACAAAAAAAAAAGCTTGTTACGCTCATTGATGCTTTCACTCATTTTTCTTCGGCTTAGTCCCTTATTTACCAGGGGTCACCGCATCGGAATCAACATTGAACAAAACATATTGAAAAAATCTAATATTGCAATATATTTTTATTCTGCAATATGTATTGCGTTAAACATAATTTCACTATATGAGTTGAATTACTATTTGGAAAGAATCGATCATTTTAGATTCATTGGAATGATTCTGTAGATGAGTACATATGCATAAAATATTAGAAACAACCTACAAGCGTCAATAAATTTAACCCGTTGACTGCCGCTCTAATTAAAATAGTAACAACATGGTAAACCTGAAGTAATAATTGATAATGTAATTTAAAGAGTGACTGTTTTAAATAATGGTTCACACACACACACACACACACACACACACACATACACAAAGCAAACATAATTCTGTTGCACTACTACACTTGATTTTGGTTTTATTGTAAAAACAAGAAAGCATGTTAAATGAGAATCTGAAATATTTTATGGCATACTTTAAAAAATAAAGGTGATTTAGTGTTCAAAAATGTTTTATTTTGAATAATTTTTTTACACTTTCAGTTTCTTACACTTCATATTTTCAGATTTGTCATAGTAAACGTATTTATTCCGGTACTTTTACCATAAACAAACATATCAACCATTTGTAGAGTCTGATATTTTAGAAATTATAGGATAAAAAAAAGTGTGTTTTGAGTGTGTTAACTAGCAACATTAGGACTTAAGAAAAGCCATCCAAACATTTTTTACTTGGTGGGGTAGTTAAACGATTAATTAAGAAAATGATACCAATTAAATAAGGGTTTCATTGTTTTGTTTTTTGGTAAGTCAAACTGTTTTCGGGAATACAGTAATCGAATAATCAAATACTGCATAGTCTTCGCTTTATTTACAAATGAAACGTTATTTGTTTGTCAAAGTTATAACTGGTACCATTTTTAGGCTTGAATGCTTTAAAAACCTCACACAGTCACAGGCCTCAAAAAATACTTGCGAAATAATAAATTATAATCCAGACTCAGCATTGCGTATGCTTCCCATGTGACTACTGCGAATGATCATGTTGGGATATGGATGCTGAAACAATATATTGTGCAGCCCTATTCCGGCATACATGTTTTACACAGTGGATGCCTTTCCAGCTGCAATCCAGTACTGGGAAACACGTATACTAAGGCATTTACACACACACTTACACACTACAGGCAATTTAGTTCATCCAATTCACCTACAGTGCATGGCTTTGGACTGTGGCAGAAACCAGAGCACCTGGAGGAAACCCACGCTAACACTGGGATAACATGCAAAGTCAACAGAAATGCCAACTCGATCAGCCAGGACTTAAACCAGCGACTTTCTTGCTGAGAGGCGACTGCTAACCAAAAGAAACACACTGGTATGAAGTACAAGCAGTTTGACTGTTTAACATAAACAATATGACAAAAAACAGTATATGAAAATTACATTGTGATCAATTTACATCAACAAAAAGAAATCCCTGATATTCCTTAACTGTGACAAAACAAATATATGAAAATCCCTATATTTCTAAGACTGGAATAAAAATTTTCCAAATCCATATTCCAGAAATTTCATTACGAGTGGCAACCCTGATATATGAAGCCTCTCCACACGGTAGGAGAAAAAAAACAAAAAACAAAAAAAACCTCCACCCATGATCCTTCACCGTCCTGACAAATGAAACACAGCTCTGACAGATATTCACAGGAGGAAGAGCCAGCCCATTTGCTGAAAGACCATTAAGCATAGCAGCTTGTAATGCCATTAGCTCAGTGTGCTTGGTTAAACAAAGAGGCATCCTCATCCAGGTCATATAAGACAGATTCACAGCTGTGTTGGACCGCTGCCCTTGAGATTACATGCAAAGAAGAGAAACAGACCGACAACAGGTTTCAGTTGAGCACTTAAGAT
>CAIGQQ010026964.1:2169673-2188208 GCA_903798035.1 Danio albolineatus | reverse complement strand
AGAATCATGCTAAGATAATGCTAATTCATGCTAGAATCATGCTAGGAACATGCTAATTCATGCTAGAATCATGCTAGTAACATGCTAATTCATGCTAGAATCATGCTAGTAACATGCTAATTCATGCTAGAATCATGCTAAGATCATGCTAATTCATGCTAGAATCATGCTAGTAACATGCTAATTCATGCTAGAATCATGCTAAGATCATGCTAATCCATGCTAGAATCATGCTAGTAACATGCTAATTCATGCTAGAATCATGCTAATGACATGCTAATTCATACTAGAATCATGCTATTATCATGCTAATTCATACTGGAATCATGCTAATAACATGCTAATTCATGCTAGAATCATGCTAATAACATGCTAGTTTGTACTAGAATCATGCTAATAACATGCTATTTCATGCTAGAATCATGCTAATAACATGCTAATTCATGCTAGTAACTTGCTAATCCATGTTAGAATCATGCTAATAACATCCTTAGTCATGCTAGAATCATGCTAATAACATGCTAGTTTGTAGTAGAATCATGCTAATACATGCTAATTCATGCTAGAATGATGCTAATAACATGCAAATTCATTATAGAATCATGCTAATAACGTGCTAGTTTGTACTACAATCATGCTAATTCGTGCCAGAATCATGCTAGTAACATGCTAATTCATGCTAGAAACATGCTAATAACATGGGAATCCATGCTAGAATCATGTTAATTAACTACTTTTAAACTATACGCCACTTTAAACTTAACTATTTTTAAACTATATGCTACTTTAAACTTAACTACTTTAAAATTTTTAAGCTTCTTTAAACTCAACTACTTTTAAACTATACGCTACTTTAAACTTAACTACTTTTAAACTATACGCTACTTTAAGCTTAACTACTTTTAAACTATGCGCTACTTTAAACTGAACTACTTTTAAACTATACGCTACTTTAAAAGTAACTACTTTGAAACTATACGCTACTTTAAACTTAACTACTTTTAAACTATACACTACTTTAAATTTAGCTACTTTAAAATCTTTAAGCTTCTTTAAACTTAAAACAACTTTAAAAAACGTTCAGTCTAAGCTTTGACAAGCCAGCCTAAAGTTTGTCTCGACGAACTTTTTAATCTAGTTATTATTCTTCTTCTTCTTATTCTTCTGAGACTGTTTTTCTACCGGTATCTCCTCCTAGGCCTTTCAAGCTACATACTTCAAACTTTCGTCAAACCTTCAAACTGGTCTGACTCGGGTTGCTATATCTTTTCTAACTGATCCGACCTTGGGTTATCCCAAAAACGACCCAGAACTTTCCCAAAAGTCCCATTGACTTAACATTGGGTCAAACTTTGTGAGCTCATAACTCTGCATCAGACTGTCCGACAGACTAGAGTCTGACCTCATTCAACTCAGTCTAGCCAGCAGCCAATCACTGATGACCTTTAAACTTACTAGCCACTCCCTAGCAACCAATTTCAGCACCTAGCAACTGTCCCATAGACTTCCATTGTAAAAGACTGCCATTGACTTAACATTGAGTCAACCTTTGTGAGCTCATAACTCTGCATCAGCCTGTCCTACAGACTAGAGTCTGGCCTCATTCAACTCAGTCTAACCAGCAGCCAATCACTGATGACCTCTAAACTTACTAGCCACTCCCTAGCAACCAATTTCAGCACCCTAGCAACTGTCCCATAGACTGTGACTAGCTGTTCTAGCACATGCTAATAGTTTTAACATCCTACCAACATGCTAATCTTGCTAGTAACATGCTAGCATACGAGTACATACTAGTGACATGCTAGTCATGCTAGCACTTGCTAATTCATGCTAAAACATGCTAGTAACATGCTAATTCATGCTAGAATCATGCTAGTAACATGCTAATTCATGCTAGAATCATGCTAAGATCATGCTAATTCATGCTAGGATCATGCTAGTAACATGCTAATTCATGCTAGAATCATGCTAAGATCATGCTAATTCATGCTAGAATCTTGCTAGTAACATGCTAATTCATGCTAGAATCATGCTAATTCATGCTAGAATCATGCTAATTCATGCTAGAATCGTGCTAGTATTATGCTAATTCATGCTAGAATCATGCTAGTAACATGCTAATTCATGCTGGAATCATGCTAGTAACATGCTAATTCATGCTAGAATCATGCTAAGATCATGCTAATTCATGCTAGAATCATGCTAGTAACATGCTAATTCATGCTAGAATCATGCTAAGATCATGCTAATTCATGCTAGAATCATGCTAGTAACATGCTAATTCATGCTAGAATCATGCTAAGATCATGCTAATTCATGCTAGAATCATGCTAGTAACATGCTAATTCATGCTAGAATCATGCTAATTCATGCTAGAATCGTGCTAGTATTATGCTAATTCATGCTAGAATCATGCTAGTAACATGCTAATTCATGCTAGAATCATGCTAGTAACATGCCAATTCATGCTAGAATCACGCTAAGATCATGCTAATTCATGCTAGAATTATGCTAGTAACATGCTAATTTTTCAACTAAATAAACTATTTAAAACTGGCTTTTCAAGCCACCATAAAGTTTGTCCTCAAACTTTACTATCTAGTTTGTTCTGGTATTTAACTTTGAAAAAAATAAAAACAAATACACACTGTAAAACCCAACAGTCAACTTTATGAAATGAAATGAGTGTATAGAATTAAATAATTTACAGAAAATTAATTCATCTCACTTGAAAAGAGTTTTGAACTCAGTGTTGAAGGTAGAGTTAATTAAATACCTCTATTACTTTAACTTTATTACGTTAACTTAAATGGACTAAGTACACAGTACTGATATAGATATAGATGTAGATTTTTTTAAAACTCTAATGGTTTGTTGCAATCGGTTTTCCTTAAACAGTTTGAGTTGCCTTAACTTATGGGGTTTTACAGTACTCAGTTGGTTTCCCAGTAAAGGGTTGGAACTGGTAGGGCATCTGCTGTTTTAAACATATGCTGGATAAGTTGGCGGTTCATTCCGCTGTGGCGACCCCAGATTAATAAAGGTATTAAGCCAAAAAGAAAATTAATGAATAATTGAGTACTCAGTTGGTTTTTGTTTATTGGTTTTAACTGTGCTTAAAATGCTTCATTTGCTCAAATGGAGTAAGTTCACAGTACTCATAAGGATTAGTATTTTTAACTTAAATGGTTTGTTGTAATCAGTTTGCTCAAATGTTTGGAGTTACCTTAACTTTTTTGGTTTTACACTGCATATATACAAATACAAATACAAATACACACACACACACACACACACACACACACACACACACACACACACACATATATATATATATATATATATATATATATATATATGCAGAATATAGCGAATATATGCAACATAGGCTCATTCTAAATAACGTAGCCTTATATAAATTTCTGGAGGTCGTGAATTATGTAGCCAGAAGTATGCATGGCTGCATTTTATCATTGAAACGAATGCTATGGGGCGGTGTGACGCCGTTTCTTTTCACTATTACCAGCTGACTGCTGATCTTTGTATGGACGGCTTTCCTGTTTTTACCAGCTTGTCCAGTGGCTCTCTGGGTATGTCAGAGGATTTAAGACACAGAGAGAAGTATTTTTTTTATGCAATTACAGGGTTTGAGTCTGGTAAAGAGCGGTTCCAGAAAGGCAAGGTAAGACAAAAACAAAAGCCAAAAAAGAAAACAAACAAGTAAATAACAAGCAGAGAATGTGGTAAAATCTGAAAATGTGGTAAAAATCGGGGGTTTCTCTTTTTCTGGATTGCTTATGAAAACACTGTCGATTGGGTTTAGGCAAGTGGGTGGGCGGGTCAATTGGTGCTTTTGAAAACACTATTGGTTGGGGTTAGGGAAGGAAGAGGGTGGGTCTGCGATCTCTCAGTCAGTCAGTTAGCGGCCTCTGGTGGATTTACACAAGAACAGCATGCGTGATTGGCACTTGTGAGAGAAATTTGAAATCTCAAAAAGAGTACACAGCGGTCTTTCGTGGATTCACAAAAACAAAAACTATGAAAAAAAAAACATACTTCCTGAGACGTAATTGGCGCTCTGCAGAAATGTAGATAGGTGTACGTTTTCAGATGACAGGAAAGATTTCAAATCAAATTTCAAATGTAAAAATTTCGGTACAAGTGAAATTACCTAGAAGGCGTGGTGATACAATTCTTTTACAGTGGAAAGCTTTTTTTTTTTTTAAATACATATTGTTTTACTTGTATTGTTTTTCTCACCTTATTGGTTGACAAGCTAATCAGGACAGCTACTGGATAGCTATAGTACAAGACTTGAAAATAGAGTGGTCTGGTGCATGTCTTACTTGCAAACCCAGGCAGACTGTGATGAATATGAAGTTAGGAACTAAGTGTCTAGAGCAAAGTTACTCTTTAGGGACAAAAAAATGAAAGCAGCCGTAACTAAATGTGACACACCCTGAGCTACAAGGAATACCATCTATGATTTAATAAACACTTCTTTCTATATCAGCCCACTGCTAATGTTAATGCACTGGATTTCCACATTAAATATTTCATATGAGACCAGAAAAGAACACTTTATGCATTTTTAAGTAAAAACAGTAAAATATAAATGAAGCTATCAACGTTTTAATGACTAAATTGTTGTGATATTCCAAATTTATACTCTTGCATTATGAACTTGATGCATTTTTTAAATCAACATGGTATAAAATATATTTTTAAAAAAACATCAGTCCAAGGCTGGGTGCTCCGGTTTCAAAAACATGCGCTTATAAGCGAATTGGGTAAACAAAATTTGCCCTAGTGTATGAGTGTGTGTGCGTGCTTCCCAGTACTGAGTTGCGACTGGTAGGGCATCCACTGCATAAAAACATAGGCCGGAATAGTTGACAGTTCGTTCCACTGTGGTGACCCCTGATCAATAAGGGACTAAGCTGAATGAAAATAAATAAATGAATGATTCCATGGCATAAAAGTAATTTATAGAACTTTTGCAGATGTGTTCTACATCATTATTTTGGTTAACAAGCATTTGAGCCTCAATGAGAACTCAATAAGATCCAGCATACACTCATGCTCTACACACACTTTCTTTAAGAGAGAAAACTGGCCAAATTGCTCGTATAATGATTCAATTCAATTCAATTCATCTTTATTTGTATAGCGCTTTTACAATGTAGATTGTGTCAAAGCAGCTTCACATGCATTATAAAAAATTGAAACAGTGTCAGTCCAGTTTTCAGTGTTGAAGTTCAGTTTACTTCATTTCAGCGTGGTTTAATAGTCACTGCTGAGAGTCCAAACACTGAATAGTAATCCATCGATGCGCAGCCCTACAGGTCCCGAACCATGCAAGCCAGAGGCGACAGCGGCGAGGAAAAAACTTCACCAATTGGCGAAAGTGAAGAATTAAAAAAAACCTCGAGAGAAACCAGGCTCAGTTGGGCACGACCATTTCTCCTATGGCCAGACGTCTTGTGCAGAGCTGCAGTCTATGGCGCCGGGGCTGGAGAACGCTGGACATCCATCATGGAGAGACCACAGGCGGGTCACCGGCTGGTCAACAGGCTGGCCCTTTGGGAACAATGCGAGGACTCGTCTGTCACAGGGATCGTCTTACAGGAAACTGTCTCATGCTCTCCATTCCTCCATAACCACCACAGCAGCTGCTCAGGATACGGCATGGTCCAGGATTATGGAAACCTCGGGAATAATAAAAAACAGACTAACATGAGTGCAGATGCCATTCAAATTATAATGCGTTTTGGGAAGTGTTCCCGGCTCCGGTTGCCCTAAATAATGCAGACTAACAATCCTTTAGAGGATTTGGATTCCAAAGCATTTGTGTTTTATGTGTATGCTAATGTAAAGAGATGTGTCTTTAATCTAGTTTTAAACTGACAGAGTGTGTCTGCTTCCCGAACTGTGCTAGGAAGGCTGTTCCAGAGTTTAGGTGCCAGATAAGAGAAAGATCTACCACCTACAGTTGATTTTGATATTTTGGGAATAATTAATTGTCCAGAATTAATTGAGCGTAGCGGACGTGATGGGCTATAATAAATCAGGAGCTCCTGCAAATACTGGGGAGCCAAGCCGTTCAGGGCTTTGTAGGTAGTCAGTAAGATTTTAAAATTTATACGATATTTAATAGGGAGCCAATGCAATGCTGAAAGAACTGGAGTAATATGATCATATTTCTTTGTTCTAGAAAGCACTCTAGCAGCTGCATTTTGAACTAGCTGAAGTTTGTTTATCAGGCCAACAGGGCAGCCGCCTAGTAATGCATTACAGTAATCCAATCGAGACGTCATGAAAGCATGAATGAGCTTTTCCGCATCAGACATTGATAGCATGTGTCGAAGTTTGGCAATATTTTTAAGATGAAAAAAAGCAGTTTTACAGATGCTTGAAATCTGGCCTTCAAATGACAGGCTGCTATCAAAAATCACCCCCAAATTTTTGACTGAAGATGAGGACTGAACTAAGAAACCATCAAGGGTTAGACAGTGTTCTAAGTTTTTGCGTGTGAGATTTTTGGGACCAATAAGCAAGACCTCAGTTTTATCTGAATTTAGTAATAAGAAGTTATTAGTCATCCAATTTTTAATATCAGCTATACAATCTGTTAATTTAGTAAATTCAAACAAATTACCAGGTTGAGAGGAGATATAAAGTTGTGTATCATCAGCATAACAATGGAAGCTAACTCCATGTTTTCTAATGATATCACCTAGCGGTAGCATATATAGTGTGAAAAGTAAGGGACCAAGAACTGAGCCTTGTGGTACCCCACAGTGTACTTTTGATCTGTATGATGTCTCTTCATTAACTGATACAAATTGATAACGTTCAGATAGATAAGACCTGAACCAGGCCAATGCAGTTCCTGTAATACCAACATAATTTTCAAGCCTATCAAGGAGAATATTATGATCAATTGTATCAAATGCAGCACTGAGGTCCAATAGCACTAAGAGAGAAATGCAACCACGGTCGGATGACAGAAGGAGGTCATTTGTGACTCTTAGGAGTGCGGTTTCTGTGCTATGAAATGCTCTAAATCCAGATTGAAATTTTTCATAAATATTGTTTCTTTGTAGGAAGGAACATAGTTGAGCAGATACGATTTTTTCTAAAATCTTTGATAGAAAAGGCAAGTTTGAAATTGGTCTATAATTTGCTAGTTCTTTAGGATCAAGCTGTGTTTTTTTAATAAGAGGCTTAATGACAGCTAGTTTAAAAGTTTTAGGAACGTATCCTAGGAGTAGGGATGAATTCAAAATGTTAAGAACAGGTTCAGAAACTTCTGAAAACAATTGTTTTAATAATTTGGTCGGTATGGGATCTAGCATAGACGTTGTTGATTTTGACGAATTTATCAGTTTAGATAATTCTTCCTCACCTACTGTTGAAAAAATTTGAAGTTTATCCATTACCGGTCTACAATGCTCTAATTGGGACGAGGCTGTAGGAGGCAGACTGTTGGTGCTTATTTTATCTCTGATATCATTAATCTTGCGTGTGAAAAAGTTCATAAAGTCATTACTGCTATGCTGAGAAATGCATGTTGATGCTTTATTTTTAGTTAGATTAGCTACCGTGGTAAACAGGACCCTAGGGTTATGTTTATTTTCTTCTATTAAAGTTGAAAAATAAGCAGATCTGGCTGACGTTAAAGCTTTTCTAAAGTTAAGCGAACTTTCTTTCCAGGCCAGACGAAAAACTTCTAGTTTTGATTTCTTCCATCTACGCTCCATTTTCCGGGCTGCTGTCTTTAAGACACGTGTGTGCTCATTGTGCCATGGCGTCGGATTTTTTTCCCTAATCTTTTTGAAGTGTAACGGAGCAACTATATCTAACGTATTAGAAAGGACGGAATCAATGGTTTCAGTTACAGTGTCAAGCTCTTCTAGACTGCCTGGAATGTTATAAAAATTAGACAGATCAGGTAGGTTACTAACAAAATCATCCTTAGTGCTAGCGGTGATCGTCCTGCCATATTTGTGAATAGAAGATGATTTTGTAGAGCTATCGATGCACAATAAACAGGAGATTAAATAGTGATCTGAAATGTCATCACTCTGCTGCACAACTTCAACATTATCAATATCAATACCATGTGATAATATTAGGTCTAAAGTGTGATTATGTCGATGGGTAGGCCCTGAGACATGCTGTTTCACTCCAACAGAGGCTAGTATGTCTAAGAAGGCCAGCGTTAAAGCATCTTTTTCATTATCTATATGAATATTAAAATCACCAACAATTATAACTTTGTCTGTGGCCAGAACTATTTCAGATAAGAAATCAGCAAATTCTTTTGTAAAGTCGGTATGGTGCCCTGGAGGCCGATAAACAGTTGCCAGTACAAATTTAGATTGAAATGTATTGTTTAAATTGTTCACTGAAATATACATCACTATTACTTCAAATGAATTATATTTGAAATCAGATCGCTGAGTAGCACTAAAAATATTACTGTATATTATGCCCACGCCTCCACCTTTGCCTTTAGGACGCGGCTCATGTCTATAATGATATCCTTCAGGTGAAGACTCATTTAGGGGCATGTAATCATCTGGTTTTATCCAGGTTTCTGTTAGACAGAGAGCATCTAGCTTTAGATCAGTTATCAAATCATTAATAAAAAGAGTTTTAGATGACAGCGATCTAATGTTCAATAATGCGAGTTTTATTTTTTGGTTAGCTTTATTTTTTATTTTTTGAACATCAATTAGATTATTACCTTTAAATGGATTTGGGAGTTTTTTATATTTAGAGGCTCGGGGAACAGACACAGTCTCTATGTTCTTATATCTAGGTGATTCTATGTGCTGCAGATTATTTGAGTTGGGTAAACCGTGGAGACTAGCAGACGGTTGGTTAAGCCAATCTGTCTGCTCCCTGACCTGGGCCCCAGTTAGTCAAATGCCAGCACTAAGACTATATGCCAGATTACTAGAGAGGAGAGCTGCTCCAGCCCGAGTGGGATGAAGACCATCTCTCTTCAACAGGTCAGGTCTACCCCAAAAACTTGGCCAATTGTCTACAAAACCTATGTTATTCAGTGGGCACCATTTTGACATCCAGCCATTGAGTGATGAGAGTCTGCTGTGAAACTCGTCACCACGATAAGCGGGCAGGGGACCAGAGCATATTACGGTGTCTGACATCGTCTTTGCAAGATCACACACCTCTTTAATATTACTTTTAGTGATCTCCGACTGACGTAGTCGAACATCATTAGCACCGACGTGGATAACGATCTTACTGAACTTACGTTTAGATTTAGTCAGTACTTTTAAATTTGACATGATGTCAGGCACTCTGGCTCCCGGCAGACATTTGACTATGGTGGCTGGTGTCTCTATTTGTACGTTCCGTACTATGGAGTCGCCAATCACAAGGGCACTTTCATCAGGTTTCTCAGTGGGTGCATCACTGAGGGGGCTAAACCTGTTTGATGTTGGAACGGACATACGGTGTTTTCTCCCACTTCTAGTTTCCCTCACGGTGACCCAGCCGTCTCTCTGCAAAGACGCAACAACCGGAGCCGAACAATGTGAATGGCTTGCTAGACTAGTCACATCCAAATCCTTATCTAGAGACCTAGGACTCTTACTATCCTTAATTAAAGTTTGGATGTGTGTTTCTAATTCTGAGATCTTCTCTGTCAGCCTAACTATTTCCTTACATTTATCACATGTGAAGCCCTCCTTGCTGACAGAGAGAGATACACTAAACATGTGGCATGAAATGCATGTGACAAGAGCAGGAGAAGCCATTTTTTACTCACCGTGAGTCGAAGTAAATTCTGACTTACCACAGCAGCGTATAGAGTTAACAGGAGCAGACGGGTTTCTGTTTAATCAGCAGTAGTCAATGAAGAGAGAAGGAGAGGGGGAGAGAGAGAGAGAGAACTAGAGAGAGAGAGAGAACTAGAGAGAGAGAGAGAGAGAGAACGGGAGGGAGAGAGAGAGAGAGAGAGAGAGAGAGAGAGAGAGAGAGAGAGAGAGAACTGGAGAGAGAGAACTAGAGAGAGAGAACACCTGCACAAAGTGATTTATAACGTAATATAAAAGGTGTAAATAGGCGGAATGTGTGATTAAACTGGACGATGCACGTGAGAGAATAGACGCGAGCTAGTTAACTAGAAAGTGAAAGCAAAATAAACAAATAGCGCGATAGGCGCGATCAAAATCTGGGTGAGATATAAAGGTGAAATACGAGGGTGCAGTCGGGCACGAGTAAGCAGATAAACTACGACACTCGTAGGAGGAAAAATAGACGCGAATCAGCAAACAAACTGGAAAAGAGAGCGCAAAAGCAAGCCGGGGTCTGAAAAAAGCCCAACCGTGAGCTGTTTGCACGTGAGCTGCTTTGCTGTGACCGTGGAAGAGATTTAAAATTAAAGAGCTAGTAATTAACTTGATCGACAAAGTTTTATAGTCTTGATAAGGGATTGTAAACTGTTAAATCGGGCAGAGAAAACAGACCAAAGATCAGCTAGAGTACTTACAGCTGGATTGTTGGAATGTTAGCTGCGATGCTAACACAGTGAGCTCACGGTTGCAGTACTAAAATTTATGGATTTAGTATATAAAATGATCGGCGGAGTTTGATCGCGACGTCTAGTAATCAAATTTAAAATAAAACTGAACTTAGCAGCAGATGAGCTGAGCTAGAGGTACACTCGGCTAGAGAGCAACAAACACACAGCTACACTCGGCTAGAGCAAACAGGAAACAGGAAAAATGATGGACAAATGTCTCTATTCAAGACCTAAAAAAATGAGATATCTGGACTAAAGCTTGCCTCAGGTTTGGAGGAGTCAGAGCTTATACTGTATTTAACACTGTGGAAAAATGTGTTGAAGCATTTGACCTAGTCAGCATGTTCTGCAGCACTATAATTACAGATTCATCCTTTTTAGTTGACACAGTGGAGCATTTCTGTAGTTTCGTATCAAATTAATTGGCTAGCATGAGCATAGTCTTTGTACTACAAATTGTCATTTAGCAAATATGACAAAATGATGCAATCACAATAAGATCTTTCTTTGTGTTAGTCAGCATGAAATATATCTACAAAGAAAGCTATTTTTATATACCATTAAAATCAGATGCAATTAAATAACGTGTGTGTATATACGGTGGCACGGTGGTTAGCACTGTCGCCTCACAGCTAGAAGGTTGCAAGTTTGAGGAACATTTGGTATTTCTGTGAGGAGTTTGCATGTTCTCTCCGTGTTGGTGTGGGTTTCCTTCGAGTGCTCCGGTTTCCCCCACAAGTCTAAACAATTGAATATACTAAATTGCCTATAGTGTATGTGTGGGAATGAGTGTGTATGGGTGTTTCCTAATACTGGGTTGCAGCTGGAAGGGCATCCGCTGTGTAAAACATATGCTGGATAAGTTGGTGGTTCATTCCGCTGTGGCGACCTCTGAAATAGAGTGAAAATGAATGAATAAATAAATGCATCGCCTTTCCTCATATTCTTGAAACAACACAATCACATAAAAAATAACAATCTATTTTTTGCACTTATATATAACTAACACACACACAGCATTTACTGTGAAATATACATTTTATACAGTTTTACAGTCCTTTTACAGTCTAATTTGATCTGTCACAAAGCATGCTGGGTAAAAAGCACTTTCTTTCTTTTTTTTAACAACGAATTTACCTTTCCTTTTATGAGTGACGCAGGGGGTCTGTTGGGAAAACATGGCGTTTATTCAGCTGTCCCACACATCCCACAGAAGAGGAACATTTCCATCACACTGGAAACTTCTGCTTCCTTCTGTGCTGTTTGGGAACAAATCTAATTTCATCTTACAATAACTGGATTTTCAGATTTGTGTTTCTGTCTGTTTACACTGTAAACAGTGAATAAGAGAGCCATACTTACAAACAATATACATATTAGGGAAAAATTGATTCTAGAACTGAAAATAAATCATGTTCTGTTCCTTTACATTGCAATAATAAAACAGCTTTAATCATGAATACAGAAACAACACTTAAAAAATATGTTTTTTACTTGTTTCAACTACTTATTTATTGGGATAACTTAATTTTTCTATGTTCAATCTACATAAATTTGTTAAAAGTGTTTGTGTTAGTGATCGATTTGTGTTAGGACAGCATGAATGAATTGTGTGGGACCCTGCATTTTTTTTTCAGTGAATGAGTCAAATTTACGGTATGATATACTGTATATATACAGTTGAAGTCCAAATTATTAGTCCTCTTATGTTTTTTTTCCCAAATGATGTTTGACAGAGCAAGGAAAGTATTTCACAGTATTTCCAATAATATTTTTTCTTCTGGATAAAGCCTTATTTGTTTTATTTCAGCTAAAATAAAAGCAGTTTTGAATTGTTTAAACACCATTTAAAGGTCAATGTTAGTTCTTTTAATCAACATATATTGATTGTCTACAGAACAAACCACACTGTAAAAAAATAAATCACCATTTGTTCAGCACACTGTACTTTTTACCACTGAGCCACCCTTTCTTATCACAAACATGCAGTATTTTAAGAACATTTTAAACTTGTAAAGCTCATTCTTGAGGTTCAGCTGATCACAGAGAGCTGGAACAGAGCTTTTAATCCCAGTTTCTTTGCAAATCCTGTTCTGTGAGCATGTTTACATGTGACTATGGAGACATGTTAATATGCTCCTGCCAATCAATTTAGTGGGCAGATAAAACCGCATTCCAACATCACATTGCGGTGGGCCTCAAAATCACTGGGATTTGGACCCTTTATTAACACCAGGGGTCAGTTCTTTGTACCTCACTTAAATGATATAAAATGATTTTAAAAATCCTGGATCTTTTGATTTTGATAACTGATCTCTGGCTAGTTTGGTTCGTCAAACAAGTTCACGAATCAGATTAAAATGTCTGGTTGAACTGACCTGAGATCACTGCATGTGTTGTGAAGGACAGATCTGTCAATCACTGAAATCATGATCAGCAATGCAACAATTGGCTGATGGTACAGTAGTGTACTGACATCATCTGATTAATATTCAATTATCCATGTGGGCAAAATTACATAAAATTCATAGTAAACGGTTTGTTAAATATGATACACAGTAACTTTACACCTTTGTTGTGGACACTTTCATGTGTCAAGAGTAGCAATTTATTTAGTTTTATATTTTAGATGGGATTTTCTTTATTATCGTAGCCTAGGCCTATTTAAGTTTCTGAAACTTTTGCGAAGCATCAAATCGCCGTCATATTAGCAGGCAAAATTAATTATTATTCCTTTATAAAAAACAAACCAACACACAATAAACAGTTGAATATTGTGCATGTTTATTATAATACAAAAATTGAACTAAAGCTGGGTTGGGACCTTAAAATAGTACACGTTTGTATCTAAAAAGTCCATATTAATAAACATTCTCCTTGATCCCCTTGAGGAGAACCACCCTGTTTTTGTACTTTTATTTTTGAGTGCAGATTGAATATGTTTTATTTATATATTTTTTTAAAACTTATATGTATATAAACATAAATATTATTAATTATTTAATTTTAAATATTATTAATTTAACCAATTAAATTAAAATAAATTCTAAATTATGACGGGTATTTAGCAAAACAAAATTAAAATTAAAAGCTCTGCAGGATTTGTTTCGCCACTTCACTTCTGACCTTCAGGCGATGATGAAGCTGAATATTAAGAGAATAACAACATTAGCCTATATACTCTGCCTACATTATGCATTTATGACTTAATTCATATTTAGTTATAATTTGAAAATCCTTTACTCACCAAGATTAGGCTACGTGTTCTTGTGGAGGAACATTATTGAATCCACTGTATGACTTTAGCGTGGTCCTGCGCTCACTAATGGTGCGTCCAGCAGCACTAAACACCCTTTCACTGCCGCTGCTATTGGCCAGGATGCATACTGACCTGGCTAATTTTACAAGTTTTGGGTAGAATTGCTTGTTCATCTTCCACCAGCCAAGACATCTGTGGTGGAAATTCATTTATATACATTATAAAGGTCTGTTCTTTTATTCTTCCATGGATGTACTGTTTACATTAGGCTATGTGTGACCACTTTAAAATCTGTTTATCACCAGACAAGATCTGGGTACCTACATGGTAAATTAACAAGCTATATGTTCAGGTGGTAGTTAAGACTGAAATATGGACAATCAAAGGTTAAATTTGTGCGTTGATGTAACTGTGATTCATTCTCTATGTCATTCCTGACCTTGTGAGCTTAGCAAACTAGATAAAAAGAGAACACACTTTGTTTCAGTGTCTCACACTCTGCAGAAACCTGCGTTGCTGTATGACTGTCTGACCTTCTTTGCAAAGAATAAAACTTTAAAAGACACTTTGGGTAAGAATTTGTCTTCTTGACCACTGAGAGAGCCTCCTTAAAGAAAAAAGCCACTACACATCCATCTCATTTTCCATGACAGCGGTTTCAATGTAGTGAGTGACCTCATCATTTTCCCTATCAGCTAGCTGTACATTTTCCTGCTTCGCAAAATTAGCTCTTTTTGACTTCTCCGTCATCATTTTCTTCACGTTTGCAGGTATGGGTTTTGATGTTGTAACAAACGATTTGATTACTTTCTTGTGCTAATCGAAATGCATCGGTTCATTTACCACGCAAGCCAGAGCACAAGACGGAGCACAAGCCGGAGCCCGGCCCGACCCTGTCTGAAATCATAGAAATTAAGCCTGAACCCACCTGAACCTGTCAGGTCCCGTCAGGTTCGGGGAAAGATCTTCAGCTCTAATCCGCCATCATCTGTTTGCACACCGTGTGATAAATTAACTGCAGTTGAACTAAATATCTAAAATCCCATTGTTGTGTGAAACGCCGGAGGAAGCACCGAATGGTGACGTAATGTACTATAACATATAAAACAGGAACATGAAAGGAACATTCAAAAAGCAACTCATGTAAAAGCCTTAAAGTCCACATGAAACGGAAGCTGAGACCGTTTTATTTTTTCATATTATGACGAAGTTCGAATATTAAAGGAGCAAACAGTGGGCGTGGCTTGCTTTTTCTACTGCAAGCTGATTGGATGTATTAAAGTAGGCATTTCATTCAGAAAGACCAGGAAAAGGGATTCGGGAGAGTTACTACAACCTAACAGACACCTCCTCCTCACCATTTCTGTTTGTTGTCAAAACTGACAGTAGGAGGGGCGTGGTTAAGCATGTTAGCCACACCCAACACCTCAGATAGACGTAACCTGAGAATTTATCTGAAAACAAACAGGAAGTGCATTTTTAGATTTCAATTAAACATTACGAGGGCAAACAATGTTTGTTTTCTTAATGACATGCCCAGATGAAGTGGTTACCACAAAACTAGCAATGTGAGCTAACAACATCATACGGTTAGTTTTGATTTCATTTGTACTTTCATTATATTATTGTCTTATTCAGTTTAAGGCAAATATTTACATTACTGATGTCCATGTAAACATGGAAAAGCCTGCTCTCTACGGCTTCTTTCACCGCAATCTATTTAGGTGGGCAGTGACGTCCCTCAGGATGAGCTCTGCCACCAAATGGCGTTTCTGTGGCAATGGCTTGGCAATGAGGGAAGCTTCACCTCATTGAGCCTCTATGCTTGTCAAGTGGCAGACGTCTCTGCATCTGATTACAGCTGACGCATAGAGTCCTGCTAGCTCGCTTTTATGAGACGCTGCTCCACGCTGATATAATTCAGTTTACATCGGACATACAATAGGAGCCTTTCTCTTGCATTCAACTGAAGAGGAGCAGCGCTTTAAACAGGCCCATAAAGAATGAATAGGTGGAAAAGAGATGCCTTGAAGTTGCACCTGTTAATTGCGCTTGCCATAGAAACCAATACATTTTCTGCATCTGTGTTTCCAGCCACAGTCACACACAAACACACACTCACTCACTGAAACATAGTGGAAAGAAACGCATAGCAAGCAAATGTTTACTTCTAACTGTTATCTTTCTAAAATCAGATCAGATTTTTCTTTAATTGTAGAAACAAACAACGTATATTTAAAAAAAAATGAATACAAATGTAGTAAACATAAACAAAAAATATCCATAAAATCACTGATTCATGTTTTTATTTCGTTTTTTCCACCATTTATTTAAGCTTTTAAACTGTATTATGGGACTTTAATTGGTCACACTTTATTTTGACGGTCGGTTTGTTAAATTTTAATTACATTGCATCTACATGACAACTAATTCTCATTAGAATATAAGACTGTTAGGTTGGGAATAGGCTTAGTGTAAGTTGACTTTTACTAGCAAGGTTTCTTATAGTCAGTTAAATGTCTGTTGAAAGACTGTTAAATGTCACTATTAACAGATATTGAGCAGACAGTCAACTAATACTCAAATGGACCATTAAAGTGTAACTCTTTAATCTTTCTTCGAACAAATTTTAACCGAAAAAAGTGAGTTTTATAAAATTTGTATTAGTTTAAAGTGATTTATTGTCTGAGTTGGTGTTGTATATTATTGAAGGAAAAAAAAAACTGTAATAAACTGCCAGCACATTTTCTCTTTTATTTAACAGACTAATTTCTCTCTATTTTATTTCTTATACATTATATAATTTTAAGTTACTAAAATGTCAATAATAGTCACTATGTTAAATTGTGGAGTTGAATTTTCAACATCGAAAGTAGACAGAGCAGAGATCAAGCTCCCATAATGCAATTCACAATCGTAAATAAACATAAAACACTTGTGAGTTGTAAAATATTACAACTGTAAATTAACAAATTTTAACTTTTTAGCCTGCGACCCACAAAATAACAATTCCAGTGCCTCGTGACCCCCACTATCCTGGATATGGTTATAAACATACAAACATTGCACATAATGTACACACACCAATAGTAACTAGATAAACATGAGCCTATGGGCTATACTACATGCACATCTAGTGTTTTTCAGCCAATGATGAACTTCCGGTGAGAACTTTATGTGACTATTTTTAATATCATAAGGTTTTTTTTACGGCATCGATGTTGTAATGTAATTAAAATATAATCAGTTAAATAGAATTAAGCATCCATTTGTAAATGCAGGTGCCGTCATTAGCCTGCGCTAGTGCAGGAATTCCATTGAAAATAAATTTTCATATTTTAAAAACATGGCGTGGAAAAATATATTATAATGAAGTATAACAAGAATGCTTCTTGTTTGATCTGATACAGACTTTATATCGTATCTCAGCCAGGCACTGGAGATCACTGTTTTTTAAAGAAACCTGAAATCTTAAAGAAATCTTTAGAGATGGTTGTGCGTGAAAATCTCAGTAGATCAACAGTTTATGAAATACTCAGACCAGCCCGTCTGGCACCAACAACCATACCATGTTCAAAGTCACTTGAATCACCTTTCTTCCCTATTCTGATGAACGGTTTGAACTGCAGCAGATGGTCTTGACCATGTCTACATGCCCAAATGCATTGAGTTGCTGCCATTTGCGCTAATGAGCAGTTGGACAGGTGTACCTAATAAAGTGGCCGGTGGGTGTATATAGGCAATTTAAATTTTATTCCCAAACTAAATTTTAACAAACTTGTATGTTATTTTAAACTATATATTACAAAACATGGAGCTACATGTAACACATTGCAAATGCACTAAGAATATAAAACCTGTGTGCGTCACAATATTCAAGGTAAAAGAGAGACAGATACTTTTAGAGGATGCTAATGGTAGTGCTTTGAAATCTTTGCCTCAATAATAGGTTCCCACCGGCTGCTACTTCTCTTTACAGTCAGCAGACAAAAGAAAGCTTGAGGAACACAAATTTCCCACAGTTCCTTTTCCCAATAGCTGCAGTGAGCGTCGACTGTAATTTGTCAGACTAATTAAAAGGCCATTTCGAGAAGTAAGAAGGTGCAGAAAGCCACACTCTTTTCTCTAGAACCGAACTGAAATAAAGCTGTCAGGACTGTGTGCTGTGAAGAGGAGCGCAAGAAAAAGGAGGAGATGAATAATTCATGGCAGTTTTTTGTCACAGTTAAACTCCTTTTCTGTCTTATTTCTTTCTCCCTGACCTTGACGCCACTCATTCAGCAGAAAATCCTGTCTTGAGCACCTCACACATGATCGCTAATACGTTTTTGTCTGCGTTGCTCATGCAGGCCCCGTATCTGACTCAATTCTGAATCACACATGAGCAAAACAGTCGTTGTAACTTCATTTCATCACCACTGATGATACGGGTATGATAAGGTGCTTGAGACAACTGAGACAATGTAACTTGTATCTTATCGAAGCATCTAGATGGGCAGATAGCAACATCTCCTCTATGAAACAAACGCTAACACAAGTCTTCATAATGCTTAAAGGAGATTCTGTCAACGCAGGAGCATTGAAAAAATGTCAACCTAGACTCATTCCCTATATACATTTCTGGAGACCACCAAATACGCCCTAGGAGGTAAGTTTTAGGTAAGTTGAAAGGCGCCGCGAATGGCAGCCTCGGTGCGAAGCTCCCCAGCTGTTGC
>CAIGQQ010026964.1:2143410-2169273 GCA_903798035.1 Danio albolineatus | reverse complement strand
CTGATTCTGATTCTGATTTTTTTGCAGTTTTTGTTTTCGTGAATCCACCAGAGGCCGCTCTGTATGCTTTTTGAGATCTCGAATTTCTCTTGCCAGTGCCATTTGCACCTACCTTTCTCGTGTAAATCCACTAGAGCAGTGGTTCTCAAACTGTGGTACGTGTACCACTAGTGGTACGCAGGCTTCCTTCTAGTGGTACGCAGAGGAATCAAAAAATAATTAAGTTAAAAAAAATTAACACACTTTTAACCCTTTGACGTGTACGATAACACCAATGTGATCAGTAAATAGATTTTATTGAAAATTTTCCAGTGTTTGTTATGTATTCTATCATTTAAAGCAAATTTCCTCCCCATATTTGTATTGGTTGTTGGGGGCGTATCTCGCATTTTTATATCCCAATGTTGACAGGTATAGTTTAATCACTTGCTTATCTGACACACAAAGCCTACTCTAACGCCAATAAACCAGATCTAATATCTAATTTAAGTATGTAAATCCAATTCATATATCTAAAATACAAGTTAATGTTTAGATTTTAAAGACATACAAATAAGTCATATAAACATGTAACATATATTTCAAAAAGAGTTTATTTATTTGTATGATGACAAACAGCCTACTGTATATTTATGAAGTCCAAGGAACTTGATGAATAGGCTAATTTATGATAATACTTTTTTAGTTTTCTTCTTACTTTTTAAAAACAGTGCCATTTTTCAGTAACTTTAAATGCACTTTTTAATTTAAACGTTGACGTTTTATTTATTTATGAATTTTTTATACCTTTACTCACAGTACAGTGTTAATGTTCAAAGTATTTAAAATGTTTAAAGTGGCTGACAATAATAAATATTCATAATAAGAAGAATTAATCTGCCATGTCTTTGTACTGTGCAGAGCTGTAGCTACTTAATTAGGCCTACTACGCTACTGTATTTCAATACCGGTAAATTTTAGGGGTACATGTAGAGACTATTTTTTTCTGAGGTGGTACTTGGTAAAAAAAAGTTTGAGAACCACTGCACTAGAGGTTGCTGTCGACTGACTGACTGACCGATCGACCAACCCGCCCACCCCCTTCCCTAAACCCAAACTATAGTGTTTTCAAAAGCACCGATTGATCAGCGCCCACCCATTTCCCTAAACCCAACCGACAATGTTTTCAAAAGCAATCCAGAAAAAGAAAAACCCAGAACAGAACCCAAGGTCAGACCGACATCAGTGTCCAAACGTTGGACAGACACTGGATTTTGGTCACTTTCCAACGCAAGCTAAAAACAACCAAATATCAATGTCTAATCATGTTCCAGCTTGACGTTGTGTGGACGTTACCAACATGACGTCTAACATGAAAAAAAAAAAACATTTGACGTGATTTTTGGACATCAAGATAACTTTGCCTTGGACTCTGGCTAGACATTGGGTCACACTGTATTTTGATGGTCCGTTTGTTGAATATAAGTTACATTGCAACTAATTCTCATTAGATTATAAGTAGACTGTTAGGTTGGGGTTAGGGTTGAGGTTAGGGTTAGTGTAAGTTGACATGTACTTGCAAAGTTTCTTATAGTCAGTTAAATGTCTGTTGAATGTCAGTATAAACAGATACTAAGTAGACAGTCTACTAGTACTCAAATGGACCATCAAAATAAAGTGTTACCAGACATTGAATTATGGTCACCCGACATCACAACCTAAATCTAACCCAATACTGACATCTTTTGAGACCTGCTGTATGTATGCTTATGTGCCTGCTGGAAACTAGTAATCAATACACTTATTTATTATAAAAATATATGTCACTAATGTTGAAAATATACAGTTTAAGTTTTTTAAGCATAATAGCTTTTGGTGTGTCCATGCGCATTTTAAATATCAGAGAATATCTCGTTTCATTGATGTATCAAAAATGTGCCACTGTAGAAATACCATAATAAAACATTTCAATTTCATAAATGAAAAGTTGATGATTGGATAAAACCTGTTATGACATTTTAATAATAATAAACAAAACAATTCTTATGACTCGAAATAGAAAATACATCAGTTCATTAATAGAACATAGTTTACTTTTACTTGCATTGTTGACATGCAAAACAAAGTTAGCCTCTTCAAAACCCAACAAAACAACATGATTTTGTGGGCTGGAAGTTTTATTTATCGCAACAAATGGAAAACTCTCATCCTCTCCCTTCCTGTCTTTCTCTGTTTTAGGAGGACGAGGTGAGAGGGGGGGAAAACAGGGAGGACTAGTGAAGCACACGCATGTCATCGCGAGCCATTTCAATTTTTGCTAAATAAAGACATTTTTGTAGGGAGTCAGCATCTCTGCACCATTGTGCATTGTGCTGGGACCAGCAACAGAAAATGCCCTCCAGATCTACATCCACATCAGCAAACAGCGAACAATGGGCACCGCGAGTGACTCACGCCTGTCATCGGTGGCTATCAGCAGGAAAAACCCGTCTCGCCTGCTCAACCACACGCATACAAAAAGAAAACAAATGAGCTCGTGTGGGTCATGCAAACCTGCTGGCAAACGCAGGCTGAATGTTACACACCAGTGCCTCCTAGCATCAGAAGGATGGCATGCACTCATATACACTGAAAAAAAATGTTGTTGCAAACATTTGATATGGGCTGGGTGTAAACAAACAAATGCAATGTAGTAATGTTCTTATTTATATTAAAATATTTGTTTACAGAAGAGTTATATTACAATGTTATTAAAATAAAATACTATTTACAGGATATACAAGAGTTATTTCACTTAAAAGAGATACTGCTCACATTTTCTACTTTTAATATGACATTACTTTATTTTGTTTCCAAAACTGCAAGTTATTTATTTTCACTTTTTATACAAGTTTTAAGCAATGTGTGTTTTAATTTCAGATGTTCAGCGTTCATGTTTAATAAATAATCATAGATAGTAGATGTGTGTGTGTTTCCTTCTATTATTTTAAAATTAAGTAATCATTAAAAAATATCTGACTTGTAAAACGTGAGCATTTAAACTATACAAAATTTGTTTTTGAACTACGAGGGCAAACAAATAAAACATAACATTAAAATAATCGTTCATTAGTCGTAGTTAGTCGAGTTAAAATGTTCAACGAATCGAGATTTTGATTTTCGGCCAACTCGCCCAGCCCTAATATGAACTTCAGCTAGCGTGCCGCAGCAGCCCATTAACTTATTGCATTTTCCCCCATTGAATAATGCAATTTGTATAATCACCATTATCCACTTACAGAAACATACTCTTGGTGGAGACCATTCATTAGATACAGCAGTACAAATTCATTATATTGTAGTACCCATTATATAGACACTTATCATTCACTGAATATTACATTTCTTTAGAAAAGCTATGCATTAGCAGAATCATTGGTTCACGCAGTCCCTTTATCACACAAGATGGACATTGTTTCATTAAACAATCAACAACAAGTTTTATTCATTCAATCATAACACAGGTTTACTGTAAATTCATAAAAGCTAAAAATAAATACAGAATAGTAAAAGTTAGCCAAGGTGCTTTCCACTGCACGTCCCCATATAGAAAGCTGATGTATGGCATGATATATGGCAACATATGCAAATTACAGTACAGTTGGATTTCACATACTGTACATAAAATGTTGTATTTGTCAAAATGTTGCAATTTTTTTTTTAGTTTTTCAACTGCTTAAATTAAGAATTATGGACACACATACACACACACACACAACATTATGTCCGTTTGAGGTTTTTTTTTGGCAAGAACGTAGTTGTTTAGATTGCAACTATTTATAAGGATTCATAAGGATTGTTTTATTTATAAGGACTTTTTTAAATTATGTATAATTTCGGAGCATTGGATTCAGTGCCACCACCCTGTCTGAGCAGACCAAAGAAAGTTGACGTCCCGCCTCAAGATGGCAACAAAGACAGCATAATAAGTCCATAGGGGAGAAAAACAGCATTTTCTTTGTGTACATATCGAACTACAACTGAACAAATAATCATAAATCAGGTAAGTGACACTAAGTTGATCTCTCTCTTTTGTATTTTGTATTGCTGTATTTATACCACAACTTGTAGTGTTTGCTTTGTTTGGGTTTTTCAGGGCTATTTATTGTGAAATCCCAATGGCCACAGATAAATACTGAGTAGATTGATGGAATTTCATGTCGTTCAGACTTAAAATCTTAAAATGTGAGCAAAATTTTGTCAACACTTTAGACATTAAGCTAGAGAATCATAGCTTATAATGATCATATATCCACACGGCCACTTTAATAGGTACACCTTACTGGTACCGGGTTGAACCCCTTTTGCCTTTAGAACTGCCTTATTCCTTCGTGCCACAGATTCAACAAGGTACTGGAAATGTTCCTCGGAGATTCTGGTCCATATTGACATGATAGCACAATGCAGTTGCTGCAGATTTGTCGGCTGCACATGCATGATGTGAATCTCACGTTCCACCACATCCCAAAGGTGCTCTATTGGATTGAGGTCTGGTGACTGTGGAGGCCATTTGAGTATAGTAAACTCATTGTTGTGTTCAAGAAACCAGTCTGAGATGATTTCCACTTAATGACATGGCACGTTATCTTGCTAGATGTAGCCATCAAAAGATGGGTACACTGTGATCATAAAGGGATGGACACAGTCAGCAATAATACTCAGGTAGGCTGTGGCGTTGACACAATGCTCAACTTGTACTAATGGGCCCAAAGTGTGCCAAGAAAATATCCTCCACACCATTACACCACCACCTGAACCATTGATACAGCCTGAACCATTGATACAAGGCAGGATGGATCCATGCTTTTGTGTTGTTGATGACAAATTGTGACCCTACCATCCGAATGTCGCAGCAGAAATTGAGACTCATCAGATCAGGTGTGTTTTTACGATTGTATATATACAGTACACAATTGTAAAAAAAACAACAACTGTAAATATACACAAGCAATTATTCATTAAAGGCATAGTTCTCCCAGAAATAAAAATGTACTCACCATTTACTCAAGTGATCCAGAACCTTATGAGTTTCCTTTTCTTTTTGCTGTGGAATGCAAAAGAAGATATTTTGATGGATGTTGAATGTTGGAAACCAGAAGCCTTTGGCATATATGGTAGGAGAGAAATATTCTTGTGTTCACTGAAAAAAATAAACAAACAAAATGGAGGATAAGTAAATAAAGAATATTCTTTTTTTGAGCTAATCCTTGAAACACACACACACACACACTCATTATTTTAGTCCAGAAGTATCACGTATCTATGTCAAGTGCAGACAAGCGACATTTAGTATTATTATACATGCAAGAATGCTGTTTTTATTTGAGGCTTTACTTTTATCTTACAGAGAATACTAGACTCTTCAAAACAGCACAAAACAACATCATTTTAAGGATGGATGTGGCCCAGGACATTTAAAGTTTGAAGAACTGTGAATGAGTATACCTTCAGAACAATAAAATGTCAAATATAATTTCTTCCAGCTAAGCAAAAAATGTATTCTCGGAAGAACAGTTGCTCTGGTTTGTTGTTTTATTTATTCATATTTCAGTATCAGCTGGTCAAACCATAGAGAGTGTATTAACTTCAAGGAGGATTAAATGAATACACTGCTGTACAACTATCTGGCATTCCCTGAAAGATTTGATCAAGAACACGAGGGTTAAAAAAAGGAGAACTAAGAAAAACTCCAACAGAGACACATTTAAAAACTTAGTAAGTGTGTAGACAACTTCGATCACACTTTACAATAAGGTTTTATTAGTTTATGTACTTACTAAGGTGAACTAATAATGACCAATACTTGTATAGCATTTCCTAATGCCTTATTAACATCCAAATTGATGCTTGTTAACATTATTTAACACATGTGAGCTAACATTCATAACAATGAATGACTTTATTAGCATTAACTAATGTTAACAAAGATAAATACTGTGATAAGTGTATTATTCATTGTTTGTTCATGGTAATAAATGTATTAACAAACATTAACCAACACAATTTTTCCACAGGCACTTTAATTTATGGTCTGATTATATTTTATTGCATTTGGCAGAAGCATGTACTCACATTTTATCAGTTCATGCTTTCCCTGGAAATCAAATCATGGCTATAAAATTGTCTAAATGTTTAAACATCATTGCATTATAAGGCAACATACTGTATCAAACTAGACAGACTAAACAGTCTTCTTAAAACAATATCACACTTAATATCTCAAAACCTTTTAAAAAGAAGGGTTAAACAATAGACATACTGTTTTGAAACACTGCATTTTAATTATGTGAACACGTCCTAAGTATCAGATAATACACGCACATGTTCATACAGTAGTTGTTGTGAAAGTCCTCTAATTAAGATTTGTTAAACACTGACCTCTTGTGGTGTAACCGCTACACTGAATCTAAAAAAAGTGTTATTGAACATTACTTGTGGTTTACATGTTTGTTTGTTTTCAAATTACGTTAAATGGTTCTTTTGCTCCTGAACTTTTGATGTTGAAAACTTCTTAAAGTTTAAAAATGGGGCTTATTGACATTTTTAGGAGCTTAAAACTGTACACAGTTTAACCCAGTCTAATGTTTCAATAGCCAAAAATAATTTGTTTGGGTCAAAAATATCGCATTTTTCTTATTTGTCAGGAATCATTTGAAAACTTTTTTTTTGTAAAATTCTTACCTTAAATATATCAAAACTAACTACGACATTTTCTAGAATCATCCCTTTAGGATGGCGGAATACGTCTTGATCTTTCTGACATGGAAAAACAATTGTATTCTTCATTTTCCCTCAAAGGGAAGATATCTTTTTGTTTACTCAGTGTTATCTAATTTACGGTGTTCCTCCCTTACCTCCTTGAAAGTTATATGGGAGAAAAACTGTGGAACAAATTTTAGTGAAGAAGAATGGCTTTCAATCTGTTCTGGTATATTTTTTAAAGGTGCCACAATATCAAACGTCGAGCAAAATTTTAAATTCTTTTGTAAATTTATTTAACACCAGTTCGTCCAAATAAGATATTTCCTAATGTTTCTCGAAGTTGTTTTAAGTGCAAATCCGATGTTGGTATTGTGATGCATGTATTCTGGGACTGTGACATGATTAAGACATACTGGAAAGAAATCCACAAATTACTACAGAAGATTATAGGTAAACCTTTTGCCCTATCTCCAGCTATTTATCTTCTCAATTGTAAATCTGCTCTACACCTTAGTCATGGACTAGAATCTGTGTTACACTTTTGTACATATCTAGCAAGAAAATGTATTCTGTTGTGGTCCTCTCCTAACATTCCTTCGGTCAATATGTGGATAGATCAGATGGCCATTTTCTTACCCTCGGAAAAACTGACTTATGACTTGCGTCAGAAATCTGATGATTTTTGGTATATCTGGAATCCTCTGTGGGAGTTTTTGGAGAATGTATCTTGAAAGACTATTTTTATTTTATTTGAATTCATTTATTTTTTGTTAATTTTACCCTTCACAAAAGACTTGAATTGCTAGCCGATGGACGATTGTATAATAGATGGCAATATTATTGTATGTGATGACATGAGACACCTATACCACTGTTCTGTGATTGTAAATCTTTAAATAAATGTTAAAAAAAATTATATATATATATTCATTCATTCATTTTCTTGTCGGCTTAGTCCCTTTATTAATACGGGGTCGCCACAGCGAAATGAACCGCCAACTTATCCAGCATTTGTTTTACACAGCGGATGCCTTTCCAGCTGCAACCCATCTCACATACACTACGGACAATTTAGCCTACCCAATTCACCTGTACCATATGTCTTTGGACTTGTGGGGGAAACCGGAGCACCCGGAGGAAACCCACACAACCACGGGGAGAACATGCAAACTCCACACAGAAATGCCAACTGACCCAGCCGAGGCTCGAACCAACGACCTTCTTGCTGTGAGGCGAACGTGCTACTCACTACGCCACTGTGGCGCCCATATGTATATATATATATCAAAACTAATTTCTTTGATTAGTAATATGCACTTTCTGGTCCTCCAGGTTGGGGGTTGAGTGTTGGGCTAATGACCCACCTCGTAAAAATTAGATGTTAAGAAACACCAACATAAACGGCAATAAAAGTATAATATGCACTTTATTTGGAAGATCTTAATGAGATTTTCTCAGTATTTTGATAGAATTTATTCTCTGAATCTAAATATTCATATAGTTTTTATTCATTCGTTTTACTTCAGTCTTATTTATCAGGGGGTCGCCACAGCGGAATGAACCGACAACTATTCCAGCATATGTTTTACGCAGCGGATGCCCTTCCAGCCACAACCCAGTAATTGGAAACACTCATACACACTCACATTCACACACACACACACTAATAAACTACAGTCAATTTAGTTTATGCACATCACCTATAGCGCATGTTTTTGGACTGGGGGAAATACTCAAGAGGAAACTCTCGTGAACACAGTCAGAATATGCAAGCTCCACACAGAAATGGCCTAGCCGGCACTCGAATGAGCGACCTTCTTGCTGTGAGGCAACTCAGCCCACCGTGTTGCCACTCATAGTTTTTTTCCAGCCAAATATTAACATATACTAACAAACTATACATGGAAGGCTTATTCATTCAGATGTACGCATGGGCCGGTTTTAGATTCTGTCGGTATGATAACCTTGGATAAAAATATCATGGTTTCACGGGATGACTGTATTGTGTTTAATTCTCTAAAATATATTATTTTTAAATGTCTGGCTAAAAAAACAAAACCTTTTTTTCCTTTGAACACAATATATTTTATTTTGAGGAACATTAAAGTATTTTGGAGCAGTAAACATGTCAGGCTGATTAATTCAAATCAATCATTGACTTCTGCTGTCTTTATTAGTTTAAATACCACAGATTTCTTTACAACTTAAAACGGTATCTTTGGATATCTTTTCTGCTGGACATACAGTACTGTTGTCCTAAACAAACAAAAAAAAACATAAATAAAAGAAATCTCCTATTTCCACAGAGCTTCTTCTGTTTCTGTATTTGGGCTTCAAAAGGACACGACACAAAGACAGAAGTGCTTACAGTTTAATCTGAATTAAGTTAAAGAGAATTACAAAAAAGATCCAGCATCTGACAAAGGACAACTTCCAGAATCTCACCCACTTCGGTGCTGGATTCGGCTAAAAACTCCTCATAACAGAAGAAGCTGAGGATTGTGAGCCACAACCTGTAGGTATTTTTATTTGTTAAAACTGATCTATTACATGCATAGGTTCTAGTGTTAACGGTATGTTGTAGCGAGGACATAATCAAAGATGTAAACAACGGGAAATGCTGCTTGGCACCGCTAACAATTTAGCTACAAATTCATATTTATCCATGGAGCTGATCCGTGAATCACCGCACATGATGTTAGTTGACCAATCAGAGTCAGTTGAGGACAGGCTTTCAGAGGAACTAGGAAATATTATTGTCGCTTTCATGTTAGCTGAGTAGCAATATATAATTAAAGTAAGATATATGAAAAAAATTAAATGAGACATGAGCACACATTGCTTTGCACCCTATAAACACAACCAAGCTTTAAAAATACACTCTGGACCACCCTTTTAAGCATCCATTTAGTTGCTCAAGTGTGAAATGAGACGAAAAGCGGAAAATGATCATTGATTTTTTAAAGAAAACAGACCTTAAACGTGACCATTTTGTAACACATACAGTTCATCGTAAACACTAACTGGGCTTCTAAAATTAAAAGTCTTTCTGCATGTACCCTATTCCGCTGCTTATTATTGGGAGTACGTAGCACCCGGTACATATTTCTCGGTTCTCAAAAATGTGTCTCTGGGCACATAATTATAATGAGCCCGGGTTGGCATTTTGTTGTTCCTACTATAGATGTCAATGGCTATTTTTTCCTCAACAGTCTTCAGACCCCGATTATACATGTTTGGCATTGTCTGCTTGTAACTAAATTTACATGAATTAAATTCAAAGGCTGATATATTGATTGTAGCTGTGTTAAACTAATAACATTGTAATAAAATACACAAATAACCAAGTTTAAGAATCAGCAAAAATTATAACATCCAAACTAAAAGAATGTCAAAATCACACATCTGAATTGATTTAATGACCAAGAGCCAAAATAAAAAGAAGAAAAAATAATTGGCTACCAGGTAAAAATTTGTTTTAAATAATGGCAAATAATGTCCTACTGTGCTGGTAACTAAACAGAATATTGTGCTCCTGAGAAAGACATTTACAGTAACCCCACGTAACCCTTATAAAAAGTTTACTGTAAGTGAATTTAGATAAGATGACCATACTGTAAACTTTATGGCCTTAAAAAATGTTTGAGGAAATAAGTGAAACGCACAGATAAAGCTGGGTGGAGACACTGATGCTTCACCGCTCGTCTGCCAGAACTGGATAAACACAGTAAAACAATATATATGGCGACAACATGTCAGTGATTACAGCAGTTTATCACATCATCTGCACCACAAAGGCTAATCCAGATGCTCAAACATTATCTGAGAGAGTCCACTATAAGAGCTGTGGAGGTAAAATGTATACCAATTGCCATAAGAAAATAATAATAATAATTAATTCTGGATAATACATTCAGTTAATCCAATCGAATCTTGTGTAAACTACGTAACAAACACATGGATGCGTTGCAAGTGTCCGATGAACATACTCCTGAATTATGATGTAAAGGGCAATCATCTTTGTAATTACAATCAAAGTCTTGAAGTTCTTGCAAAAAAAAGATAATTAACAATTACGATAAACAGATAAAGTGATAAAACTAACAGATAATCATATTGTGAATGGACTCAAATGCTTATGCATTGTTTTTTTTTATATCTAATACATATTGATGTGGAAGGGAATTGTTTTGAATAATGCTATATAGCAAGAACGGCTTTTGTTCATAGGATGATAATGAATAAAGACATTTTATATCATTGAAATAAGTAATCAAGATAATCAATTATTATGCATGAGGTACAGTACCTGTGTATTGCATTTTTATTTTATTTTACTACTAAAAAAGAAACAAAAATGTATGTAGGATGACCCTGTTGTTGACTTGTCTAGCAGGAGGAGGACACTTAATGTGCTATTGTAAGGTAACATTTCTCAAATATAGTATTTATACCCCCCCCCATGTTTGGTTTTTATAATTGTTACTTGTTTTAGAATGTTTAAAGAACATTAAAAACTGATGTTCCACTATTTGCTAAATTATAAAATGGAAATATTGGATGATAATAAATGGTGCACAAGAGGATTGTGAAATTTTTGAACATAATAATATAACTTAGTAATAATAGATAGATGGATAGATAGATAGATAGATAGATAGATAGATAGATAGATAGATAGATAGATAGATAGATAGATAGATAGATAGATAGATAGATAGATAGATAGATATGTGCATAGGTAGTGTGCATAAAAGGCGTAATCCTGGTTTCATTCACCTAAATATTGCTCTGTTTGTACGATTTGATCAATATCATCATATCCAAATACTTTATAAAAACATTTCAAAACTCTTCTGTTGTGTATTGTTTTTAGAAAATATCTCAAATCTTTTTTTTTAGACAGGCTTTTGTAAAATTAAAGTTAAAAGTTGCTCGAAGCTGTTTAATTAATTTGTGTTGTATATACCTAAATTGTTATAGCTTCGGTTTGTTCTATATTGGTTTATTTATTTAATGTGATTTTATTATATTAAACTTGACAAAAACTCTTGACTGTTACTGGCTGCTGTGTCTTTAATATGGTTTAAAGATTATTATGCAGTATTGTATCATTAAGGAGGACGCACCAAAGTAATCAGTTATTAAATTAAAACTACTTTAATATTTTATGCAACACCTTTATATTTAAAAGGGAAACATAAGAGCGATCATAAGCAAAAAGACCGCTAGCCTATAAAGTTATTTTGGAACCAGACTCTGGCAAACTTCACCTCTCTTTCCACTCCGCCCCGAAGCCCCAGCTGGCCCTCTTTGACCTAAGGTATTCAGCAGGCCGAAAAAGGCCGGTCGCTGGCCCAGAGGAAGCCCTGCTTTGACCTGATTAGGCCCCAGAAGTGACAGTGGAAACACGACTGGCCTTGGCACGCTCGCTTTAGGCGCGATAGTGGAAACGCGGCTATTGTTCAAAATTGAACCAATGTGAATATAAAACCAACTTCACTTCAGTAAAGCAGGCTAGGAGGAATAGCGCTAGTTTTCTTATGTTTTATTGTTAAACTAAATACAAATCTACATTATCGATGCTGTACACCAGGGGTCTCAAACTCAGAGTCTGGGTGAGGCTGGGCCGCATCAGGTTTTCCACAAGAAATTAATTATATTATAAATTATTAATTTCTAATTTGTTTATTTTTTCATCTTATTTTGTGAAAAAATAAAAATAAAGTTTTTATTTGAGAACAATGGATTGTTTTTAGCACGAAATAAGAGGAAAAAATAAACAAATTTAAATTTTATAAGAAAAAAATCAATCAGTAATAAATGGTAGTAATAATAATAATATTTAGATTTACGGTTATCACTTTGTTATCCGTGTTGTTGTCATTTGTTTTGACAACTTTTACATCATATAGAAATATATGTAATGTTTATTGTGTGAGGCAATGCAAATACAATGCAAGTAGCGTGATGCAATTGACCCACAAGTAACGATGCGATCCTATAATTGGTCCGGGTTACCGGGTATTCTTATTGCCGATGGACAAGGGTCGATATGTGACTGCAGACGACAACATTAGGTTGCATTGAGATCCATTTATTTTATACGCGATTAAAGAACAACAGACTAAACACGATTCAGTGCTTCTGCTGCATACACTCATTGCAATGATCATCTTTTTGTTCCCTGATTAAAAGTCGAAAGAAGTTGGAATTACCATTGCATTGATACCCATATAAGGAACATCTAGACGCCATTCACTAGTGCTAATTGTGAGATATAGATGAGTATGTAAATATGTGTTGCACTCTTTCCTTTTGATAGGGCGTTTGTAGCCTAATGGATCAAGAGTCTTACCTGTAACCCAAAGGTTGCAGATTTAGCTCTCAGAGCTGACAGGAGATGTACAGTATGTAGGGAGACCACGTCACTCGGTGAACATGTCACTCACTTTCCCTTAACAAAGCAAACACAAGCAAAAGACAGCAATGAGACATAAGCGGCAAAGAAAGATGGATGCCGCAACATCACGGTAGAACAACAGCATAAACTGCTGTGACAATGATCACCTCAGGTACTGATTAAGTGCTTTATTCAGTGTTAAATGCAACCAATGTGAGTTTGAACACCATTTTATGTGGCATTTATGCTAGTGAAAGCATATGATCTTAGCAATGTGGATATATTTGCACAAGCTCTGCAGTTCTCCAGCATCATGTTGACAGATAACGTCACTGTTACTTTGAAAGTACTGTATATTTGAGACTACAGAATATATGCATCATAAAGTCTAATATATCACATATAAAGTCAGGACAACCTATTAAATTACATTTTTTATATCAGGACATAAGAAAAATTGTCTATTCCTCGGCAGTGATTCTAATATCAATCTTAAATTAGGGGCCGTGTTTGAACTAAACATGATTCTACACGGTGACGTGATAAAAGGTATCTTCTTTATTTTAAAGTTTTTTTAAAAAGTATTTTAAGTTACAATGAAGATAGTTTCGAAGCAGCTTAACATAGATGAAGAAAAAAAATGTAAAAGCAATAACAATATTTCAGATTGTGAAAAATTCCAGCATATCAGGCAGAGAGTGGTGGCATAACTCTGCTAAATTACAAATGATTTGCTTCAGTTTAATACAAATGTCACTGCTGGAGGACAATCCACTGAAGAGCAGTGCTCTTATTGATAACTGATGCAATAAGACACCAATGAGGAAGTGCTAAATTGTTAATACAGTTAAAGCTGAAGCAGTTTGCAATGCACCATCCCTAACGTCAGCCTTAAACCATGACTACAGTGACAATATACCATAACCTCTTGTATCCTCAATAATCCAACATGATTTTTTTTATGATAGCTACTAAAGTTCAAGGTTTGTATATAGTAAATAAAGAATACAACCCCATATACAAATGAATAAGATTTCATTGCATAATACACACATGGAGAATACTCTGTAACTACGTTTACAGTACCAAATTTTGAAATAATTTTGACAAACCCAACTGCAGGGTGGGTAAAATTACATTTTACACTTTTAAAGGCTTTTCCTGCCTGTTCAAACTCATTATTTATAATGAGTTAAAACTCATTTTTAAAGTTTTTTGGGGGACAACTTAATTGTTTTATGTTCAAACTACTTATTTTTGTAAAAACGATTAAGTTAACTTCTGTGTTGGGACAAAATGAAGGAATTGTGTGAAACCCTGCGATTTTTACAGTTGCAGTTTTAACTTACTGCTTGGGTTAGTCCATATTTACCCAAATTTGGACGGGGGAAACAACCCATGATTTTCAGCATGAACAAAACATGAACAAAAACTGGCCCCATTGCTTTTACAGTATTGTTTTTCATTGTCTGTTTACAGCGATGCTGTGGTAACTGAGCTTATAGGTGCAAAAGGCAGTATGTTACAGCCTAATATCTAGGCTAATAACCGAAAGGTTGTAGGTTCAAACTACGCAAGGGGCCTTTTACTCAACACTTAATCGTTTAATTACTAATTTGGTCCTGTGAACTTTGTGATAGTATGCAGAAGAAGAAAAACACTAGTCTCCTTGAGCGTTTGATAACTAATTTAAACCAAATGTAAACCGTCTCTCCTCTTCAGATTCAGTAAGGAACAAACTGAGCAATAATATCAGTCATTTAAATATATTACTGTAAAAATCTTCAGCACGTTTTGCTTGATGTGACTACACATGTCAGATAATGCTCGAGAAAATTAGCCCAATAAAACAATCATCACACTGACGTCATAAAACTTCCCACTTAACTACTGCACGAAGGCTATTGGCACGATTTTAGTCTTGCTGTACTGTATTTACATTTTTTTCTTCAGTGTTAACATTCAGTATTTTTAGAACGGCAATGTGTGTTTTTCCAACTTTGAAAATGTTAAAAACACTTTTAGAGACTGATAAGAGATCAGCAGTTTGCCTTTCATTGACCCAGCTTTAGTCATCCAAATGCTGGATCCCTTTATGACTATATTACACCGAACTTTGACCTACAGCATGTTCATTCTCGCTATATTAGCTCAGTGTGAATTCCAAGTCAATCTAGTTTCTGGTTTATTTTAAACTGACATGTTTTGCTGAAGGAATTCCTCCCTTTGGAAGCATTTACAGGATTTCACGATGAAAAAACTCATGAGCCGAAACACCAAAAATGTCTTGGTGGTTTCTTTTGGATTTTTGTTACTATTCACAGCATATGGAGGGCTGCAAAGTTTACAGGTAATAAATATACATATCAGACATATAATCAGAGATTATAATTGTGTTGTTTAGTAGAATTCCTCTTTTACCTAAAAAAGTGAGTAACCATGTTGCTTTTAATGAGATCAATCGACTTCACTTAAAAAGTAAACCTGTTGCCTAAAATTATTAAGTAAATAAATGACACTATGTTAAACTATGTATTATAAGTCAATTTCACAGTTACAATGGATTTACTCACTTTAAGTCCACTTGCCACTTTTAAAACAACGATTTTACTCAATTTATTAAAATAACTATACTGAAAAAAATCTAAATTGTTTTAGGGTAACTGGTTGCAAACAATTTATATGGGCTGATTTTAAACAAGTAAAATTTAGCAACGTTCAACTTAATTTGTTTGTTTATATTAAGCCTGTATTAATTTTGTGCAACCAGTTACCTTAAAAATGTTGTGTAATTGCTTTTTGTTTGAACAAAGTTGATGCCTAATAAGTCAACATGTAAACAAAGTGAGTGACTTTCTCTAAGCATTTCTCTAAATGGATGGTAAATAACCATTAATTACATGTTTCTGCAGGTTTCAAATGAGATCTTTAAAGATTTTTTATTACCATTATGAATGAGATTTGAGACTTATACAGGGCTAAACACTAAGGATTTTTTGTAATGGCCTGGTTGGACCAATGGAATTGGAAAAAGACAAATGTAGTTATTTCTTAACCACATATTTTAATGTGTGCAAACAAGAAAACTCTAGTTATAAAGACTTTTTTTCAACATGTTTCTTTTTTTTGTTTCTTAACATTGTTAAAAGTATATTTATTATGAAGAAAACTACACGGATAGTCAAAAATTTTTTTGCTTTTAATTAAACATTATTTCAACTCACTTTCTTCTGTAAACAGTTTTTGTGTAAATGCAAGATTTTGCAAAGGGATATATTGCTGGCATTATCATGAGGAAGTTTGTAATAGTTTTTTTTTAGTCTTTTACTGATCAGGGAATTTAATTTTAAATATTTTCTGTAAAATGTCTAACAGCTGTTGTGAAATAAACATCTCTTTGCAATAAAAAGAAAAAATTTAATTGGTTAACTTTACTTCGACAACTTTTAAAATGAAGACCTGTTTAAAATGATTTAAAATGATTTAAACCTACAGCAACATAATTTAGTGAATTTAAGACTTTTTAAGGCCTTTTTAAGGTTTTTGAAATTCAAGACTTTTTAAGACCCCACAAACACCCTGTTATGAGTTATAAAAAGTGTATGAATATGACTGAATACATGCTTATTTGTTGACTAATGTCTCATGATTTGTCCCCAAAAGGCGCGACATTCAATACTGATGCAATAAATGACATTTACAAATGCGATTTCACACACACCCAAAGCATATTGTATACAAATAAACCATGTATTTTAGGTTTTCATATAACTTTTGCAATAAAATGTCAAAATATGGAAGAATTAATGTTCAGTGTTCCTTTTAAGAGATAAACTTGTGTAAAAAGGAAACAACATACTTTTTCTGAAGTGTACTAATCAAAAAACAAAAAAAAATTTCACCACAGCGGAATGAACCACCAGCTATTCCAGCATATGTTTTACACAGTGGATGCCCTTCCAGCCGCAACCCATTACAGGAAAACACCCATACACTCTAGCATTTACACATGCATTACAGTTTATCCAATCCACTTATACTGTCTTTGGACTGTTGGGAAAACACCTGGAGGAAACCCACATGAACACAGGGAGAGCATGCAAACTCCACACAGAAATGCCAACTGGCCCAATCAGGACTCGAACCAGTGACCTTCTTGCTGTGAGGCAACAGTGCTAACCATTGAGCCACCGTGCCCCCCAAAACAACATATTAAATGTTATTGCATTAAATGGTTATAAAACCAAAACTTTTCTAAAAAAGTAAAGTTTTCTGTCTTTTTAAAATCACGATGTAAATGTATGTAAGTCATTACTTATTTGTATTGTTCACTATTGCATTGTTAACTAAACGAGTGTCTCATTGGTATTGATACATTTTTTTATTGATACTGACAGAAGATTTTGTTTGTATGTTACAGAGCAGTCTCAATGCTGAGGAAGGAATGGGTGTGATATCGCTCAGTGTCATCTATGGAGCCATCATTCTGTCCTCGATGTTTCTGCCACCAATTATGATCAAAAACCTGGGCTGTAAATGGACAATTGTCCTTTCTATGGGTTGTTATGTGGCGTATTCCTTCGGAAACCTTGCGCCTGGCTGGTGAGTTGCCATTTCTCATCCTTATGTGTATTTTCAGCATCACATCATGATCCTTCAGAAATCAATCTAATCTTCTTTTTAAATGGTGAAATAATGAACACTGTTTTCAGATGGAAGAGTTTACTCCACTGTTTAGTCATTTTAACACAAACTATTTCCAAAATCATGATGTTCACTAAAGTTTCAGGACTTGCTGTTAATACAAACATTATTTTTTAAAGATTTATAAAAGACAAATCACTTTCAGAGCATCTCAGATTAGGTGTGGATATAAACAATAAGATAATAAGGGTTCATTAATTTTCCCAATTCACCTGTTTGGACACAGAAATGCCAACTGGCCCAGCTGGGACTCAAACCAGTGACCTTCTTGCTGTGAGGCAACAGTGCTTACCACTGAGCCACTGTGTTGCCTCAAGATAATAAGCATTATATCAAATTGTATATTAGTACCTTTAGTTCTTTGCTTTCTGAGCAGTTGAGCACAAAGTAGGAACTGTCACATAAGACTTATATACAGACTGCGGCCCTCCATGAGTTTAACACCCCTGCAGTAGAAAATTAAAGAAGATTCTTAGCTGAATCTGTGGTCTTTGTGATTCATATAATACAAATCAATGGTCATCTGTTTTTGAGATTAGAAATAAGCACATCCAAACAAGTCCAAAACAATCCCTATTGGCTCCTGATGATACACTGAGACCTTTGTGTGAGAACAAGAGAGCATGGATGCATGTTTTGATGAGAGAAATGTAAGATTTTGAAACAAATATACTTTGAACCAATTGACATTTACTGTTTTGAAAGTGTTCAGAATACCCAATGCTTTCTCACTGCAATTTGTAACTTTTTGATTTAAATTGTATGGAATTATATGATCTCATTTGTACAATTTAGTACAATTGGCTTATCCCACAATGATGGTTAGGTTTATAGGTGGGGTTTGGTGCCATGCAAAAAAATCATACATTTTCAAACGAATTAACCACTAAACTTACAAAACGTAAAATAGTTTCGTTTCCTCTGGATATCAGGCTGAAATACCACATGCTAGCGACACCTGCTTGTCAAAAGCATGTAAATACAACAAAAAATGGGCTTTTTCAAACATATTCCAAATTTTAAATTGAAAGAATAGCATATAAATTCATCTAGCTTATTAAATATAAAGTGTCTGTGTAATATGCATTCTTTTATACATCTTTAAGGCTTCAAGACTGGGGAAAACCCATACACTCTTGCATTCACTCACATACACTATGGCCAATTTAGTTTATTCAATTCACCTATAGCGCATGTCTTTGGACTGTGGGGGAAACCAGAGCACCAGGAGGAAACCCCCACGAACACGGGGAGAACATGCAAACTCCACACAGAAATGCCAACTGACCCAGTTGGGACTCAAACCAGCAACCTTCTTGTTGTGTGGCGACAGTGCTAACCACTGAGCCACCGTGTCACATGCAATGCATTTCAGTACCTTTCTAAATTAAATTATTATCATTTTGTATTACATTTTTTTTCGTCTGCAGGGCAAGTCTGATGACCACCTCTGCCATCCTGGGAATGGGAGGTTCACCGCTGTGGTCTGCAAAATGCACTTATCTTACAATAAGTGGAAACAGGCAAGCCCAGAAATCCAACAAAAAAGGCCAGGATCTCATCAACCAATATTTTGGAGTCTTTTTCTTCATCTTTCAGTCTTCTGCAGTATGGGGAAACCTCATGTCATCGCTGATATTTGGCCAGGACCAAAATATAGGTGCAGCTGAATTAAAACCTTGCTAATGTACCTATTTCCTTTGGTGACTGTTTATTCATTGAGTGTTTATTTATCATTAGTTGAAGTCCCAGAGGAGAACCTGGAGTTCTGTGGTGTGTCAACATGCCTGGACAATTTCACTGTCATCGGAAACTCAACTCGTCCATCAAAACACCTTGTCGATACACTACTAGGCTGTTACATCGGTGAGTAGTAACAATATTTGTAATCATATTTTTATATTCAGATTGAGTTTCCCCTCAAATCAGTTTTTTTTATTTATTACAAATTCTGTGTTTTCCATTTATATTATTCTGGATTCCATTTTAACTGTGATAATCTAAATAGTGAAACAGAAAAGTTCGGCACGGTGGCTCAGTAGTTAGCACTGTCGCCTCACAGTAAGAAAGTCTCTGGTTCAAGTCACGGCTGGGCCAGTTGTGATTTCTGTGTGGAGTTTGCATGTTCTCCCTGTGTTCGTGTGGGTTTCCTCTGGGTGCTCTGGTTTCCCCGACAGTCCAAACACATGTGGTATAAGTGAATTGGATAAACTAAATTGGCCGTATTGTGTGAATGTGAGAGAGTTTCCCAGTACTGGGTTGCGGCTGGAAGGGCATCCGCTGCGTAAAAACATATGCTGGAATAGTTGGTGGTTTGTTCTGCTTTGGCAACCCCTGATAAATAAGGCACTAGGCCAAAGGACAATTAAGGAATGGATAAACAGAGGTAGAGTCTTAAAAGAGACATTTTAGTATGCACTTTTCTGAAGCCCTCACACAATATTCTTACTTCAGGTTAAATGCATTGAATTTTATATGTTGTAACTTGATAAATATTATTTACAAATTAATAGAAATAAATCAATAAATGAAATAATTACATGTAAGATTTACCAATAGATGACTGTAATAATCTATTGCAGTACTGTATATGATGTTGTGTTTGTAACAGAACACTCCAAACCAGTGCATGTTTGCTAATTTTACTGTATCTTCTGTCTAACTACTTTGCTACTTGCTGGAAAAATTAGCTACACTGTAAAAAGTATCTGTGAATTAGCAGTTGTCCATATATTGTGATTCATGGTTTTGATTGCCCAGTTATTTATGCTTTTGAATTGCATTATGGGACTTTGATCTTTCCTTAAAAACTTTTAAAAAGTTTGGAAAAAGTGACTTTTTTTAACATTTTTAATAGTTAAGTGATATATTTTCTGGGCTGGTGTTGTATACTGCACCATAAAGTCCTTGGCAGTACATTTTCTGTTATTTTACAGACTTCTCTTTATTTTTTCTTATACATTATATTATTTCGAGCTAGTAAAATGTCAATAAAGGTCACTTTGTTTAACTGAGTTAAAGTTTTAACATCAGCGGTCGACAGAGCAGAGAACAAGCTCCCATAACGCAATTCACAACCATAAATAAACGGAAAGTACTTGTGAATCACAAAATACAGAAACGGTTAATGAACAGGTATTTTTAACAGAAACTGTTAATGAACAGGTATTTAACAGCGTAGTTAGCAGGAAAGTTAACTGAGCTACTGTCAAGCTTCTAAAAAATGAAGCTAAGTTAGTAGATGAGCTATTTGTAGCTAGCTACTCACCAACACTTCTAACCAAGTGTCCCCTGCTCTATTCAGGTGTGGGGCTTCTGGCCATCATTTTCGTGGCGGTGTTCCTGGACAACATCGATCGAGATGAGGCTAAAGAGTTTCGCAGCACTAAGGGCAACAAATCCTTTTGGAGCACCTTTCTGGCCACCTTCAAGCTCCTGAGAGACCCCAGATTGTTGCTGCTCATCCCGTTGACCATGTACAGTGGATTTGAGCAAAGTTTCCTTTCTGGCGAATACACAAAGGTACCTAAAATACAGACTGCACTGTAATATTTGTTAATTAACAGGTTCTGTATTTTGTGGTTCACAGGTTTTGTTCTTTTTTTTCATGGTTATGAATTGCATTGGACCTTTATCTCTGCTCTGTGGACTTCTGATGTTGAAAATACAACTGTGTAATTTATCAAAGTGACTTTTTAGTATTTTAAAACAATATATTGTATGAGAAATAATATAGAGAGAATTATGTCAGCAAAACAGCAAAGAAAGTAAGCTACTGACTGTTAATTACCAAGTTTTTGTACAGTAATTTACAAAACCAGTCCAGATGATATACAGTTGAAGTCAGAATTATTAGCCCGCCTAAATTATTAGCCCCCTGTATATTTGTCCCCAATTTCTGTTTAACAGAGAGAATATTTTCTCAACACATTTCTAAACATAATAGTTTTAATAACTCATCTCTAATTTCTTTTATCTTTGCCATGATGACAGTATCTAATATTATACTAGAAATTTCTCAAGATTCTAGTATTCAGTTTAAAGTGACATTTAAAGGCTTTAGGCAACTTAGGGTAATTAGGCAAGTCATTGTATAAAGATGGTTTGTTCTGTAGACTAAAAAATAATATTATCAGAAATACTTTGAAAATTTCCTTGCTCCATTAAATATCACTTGAGAAATATTTGAAAAAGAAGAAATATTTCACAGTAGGGCTAATAGTTTTAAACTATTCAACCACAATAGCCGTTTGAGGAAAGATCAAGGTCCCATAATGCAATTCAAAAGATTAAATAGATGAAAAAACATTAATCACAAAATACAGAAAACCCTTAATTCAGACATTTTTTGTGCGGTGAGGGGTGCATGTAAACTAATGAAATATAATTTGATTGTGTTCATGACTGTCTTCCCTCTGCAGAACTACGTGACTTGTGCGTTAGGAATACATTACGTGGGCTTCGTGATGATCTGCTTCGGAGCATCCAACTCTCTGTGTTCATTTGCGTTCGGGAGACTGGCTCAGTACACTGGACGAATCGCCCTCTTCTGTTTGGGTAATGAAAGAAGAGTTTGACATACAGTTGAAGTCAACATTATTAGTCCTCCTGTGAATTTTTTTATTTTTCTAATATTTCCCAAATTATCTTTAACAGAGCAAGGACTTTTCCACAATATTTCCTGTAATATTTTTTCTTCTAAAGAAAGTTTTATTTTATGTTTTATTTTGGCTAAAACAAAAGCAGTTATTTTTTTTTCTAAACATTTTAAGGTCAATATAATAAGCCCCCTTAAGCAATTTTTTTATTGCCTACAGAACAATCCACTATTATGAAATGACTCGCCTAATTAGCCTAACCTCCATAATTAACCCAGTTAAGCCTTTAAGTGGCACTTTAAGCTGAATACTAGTATCTTGAAGACTATCTATTAAAATATTATTACTGCCATCATGGCAAAGATAAAAGAAATCAGTTATAATTAGAGATGATTTATTAAAACTATTATGTTTAGAAATGTGAAAAAACCTCTTCTCTCCATAAATAGAAACCGGGGAAAAGAACATACAGGGGGGCTCATAATTCAGGAGGGCTAATAATTCTGACTTCAACTGTGTGGGTAAATGTTAAACATGGTTGCTTACTAGAATTTATACTCATTCGGGTTTTCCTAACTTTTACAGCTGCGGCAACAAACCTAGGCTCTTTTCTGGGTCTTTTGTACTGGAAGCCTCATCCAGACGAGCTGGCTGTCTTCTTTGTGTTTCCAGCCCTCTGGGGAATGGCAGACGCTGTGTGGCAAACACAAACCAATGGTGAGGGGCTCATACTGACTGCAACTATAAGGTCAAGCTATTATAACCAATATAAAAAATAGACAGTTTTGGTTCAAAAGTCTGATAAAGAGTCTGATATAGTTTTTTTTAAAAGGGTTAATCAGCTAATCTAATGAATGTAAATTATCATGGCTTGGTTGATAATGTGATCATAAATATCGATCATTAAACAGACAGAGCACGAATGGATGATTGGATGGCTGGATGGATAGAATGACAGAATGGTAGACAGACAGACTGTCACTCAGACAGATAGATAGATAGACAGACAGACAGACAGACAGTCACTCAGACAGATAGACAGACAGACAGACAGACAGTCACTCAGACAGACAGATAAGACAGACAGACAGACAGAAATATTTAATTTCATAGCATTTATACAGTAGAACAGATTTGTGTATCACCATTGCATTTCATTAGCATCACCAAGTGTATGTTTCTTTTATTTACTGTACGTATTTTACTTTATTGCAGCACTTTATGGCGTCCTCTTTGCGGAGAATAAAGAAGCTGCTTTTGCCAACTACCGCATGTGGGAGTCCCTTGGTTTCGTCATAGCGTTTGCTTACAGCACATTCATCTGCCTGTCCACCAAGATCTACATAGCTCTGGCAGTTTTGGCTCTTACTATGGTTACTTACCTTTACGTGGAGTACAACGAGTACAAGCATCCGACTCCACAAGTCACTGAGGACTTTCTCAAACCGAAGAAGCCCGAGCTGAAAGACGACAAAGAAGACAATATTATTTCCCAGACACAACTGTAAATATATTTCTGGATATTTCTGCCTCAGTATGTACAGTTGATTTATTCAAATTATTGAAGTTGAAGTTATTCGCCCTCCTCTGAATTTTTGTTCTTTTTCTAACACTTCCCAAATGATGTTTAACAGCAAGGAATTTTCCTCAGTGTTTCCGAGAATCTTTTTTATTCTGGAGAAAATCTTATTTGTTTTATTTTGGCTAGAATTAAAGTGTTTTTAATTTTTTTACATACCATTTTAAGGTCAATATTATTAGCCCCCTTAAGCCATATTTTTAAAATTTGTCTAAAGAACAAACAATCATTATACAGTCATCGGCTACTTTATTAGGTGCACCTGTCCAACTGCTTGTTAACGCAAATTTCTAATCAGCCAATCACATGGCAGCAACTCAATGCATTTAGGCATGTAGACATGCTCGAGACGATCTTCTTAAGTTCAAACCGAGCATCAGAATGGGGAAGAAATGTGATTTAAGTGGCTTTGAACGTGGCATGGTTGTTGGTGCCAGACAGGCTGGTCTGAGCATTTCAGAAACTGCTGATCTATTGGGATTTTCATGCACAACCATCTCTAGGGTTTAGAGAGAATGGACCGAAAAAGATAAAAAATCCAGTAAGCGGCAGTTCTGTGTGCGCAAATGCCTTGTTGATGTCAGAGGTCAGAGGAGAATGGCCAGGCTGGATCCAGCTGATAGAAAACCAACAGTGACACAAATAACCACTCGATACAACTGAGGTCTGCAGAAGAGCATCTCTGAACACACAACATGTCGAACCTTGACGTGTTGAAACCTTGTTGAATCTATGCCAGGAAGGATTAAGGCAGTTCTGAAGGCAAAAGGGGGTCTAACCTGGTACAAGTAAGGTGAACCTAATAAAGTGGCCCGTGTATTCACAATGACTTGCCTAATTACCATAACGTGCCTAATTAACCTAAGTTAAGCCTTTAAATTGCACTTCAAGCTGAATATTAGAATCTTGAAAAATATCTAGTAAAATATTATTTACTGTCATCATGGCAAACATAAAAGAAATCAGTTATTAGAAATGAGTTACTAAAACTATTATGTTTAGAAATGTGTTGAAAAAATCTTTTCTCCGTTTAACAGAAATTGGGGGAGGAATCAGGAGGGCTCATCATTCAACTGTCTATATTTGTAAAATGTAGATTTTTTGTTGTTGTCTTTCAGAAATTATTTTTACAGCATGTTTACAGTATTGAAAAAGATTCCTGTTTTTGATATAGTATCTTTCTATAAATCTTATCAGTGTATTAATATTTCTTTGAATATTTTCAACGTAGTCTCATTCTGAAAATGTAGCCCTATATACATTTCTGGCGAACTATGTAGCCAGAAGTATGTATGGCTGCAATTCGTCTTTAAAACAAACGCTACGGGGTGGTATGATGTCGTTCCTTTTCGTGCTTACCAGCTGATCACTTACCTCCGTATGGATGGCTTTCCTGCTGTTACCAGTTTGTCCAGTTAGCTCGCCATGTAAGTTGGCGGACTTGAGATGCAGGGAGGGGTTGACCATGACAACAGGGGTTTGAGTCCAGTGAAGAATGGGTCCAGAAAGCAGGTAAGACAAAAACAGAAGCTAAAACATAAAATAAACAATAAATAACATGGTGAAAATATGGTAACATCTGAAAACATAGTAAAAATCAGCAAGAGCTTTTCTTTTTCTGCATTGCTCTCCAGAAATATATATAGCGGTACGTTTTCAGAATGAGCCTTGGTTGAATATGTTTGTTGTGTCATTCATAGTAAGTAACAAACAGAATGAATATGTTAAATACATCTGGATAACACTTATGCACTTTGAAATTACATAGACATACAGACCTGTAAAATGTTTATAAAGTAGGCTTGTATGACTCATTTTAAAACTGTTGTACATATGAAGTAAATAAACATGTTTTTGTT
>CAIGQQ010026964.1:2069712-2088399 GCA_903798035.1 Danio albolineatus | reverse complement strand
GTGAAGAACCATCACTGGTAGAGCCTGTCAGTGTTCCCGGTGAAGAATCATCATTGGATCACATCTTCTTGTCTGCTGAGTCCAGCTGGAGTGATGATCTCTCTTCAAGTTTTTTTTCTGCTGAATCCAGCTTGAGTGATGATCTCTCTTCAAGCTTCTTCTCTGCGGAGTCTGGCTGTGGTGATGATAATCCTTTATTTGATTTCTTTGCTGAGCCGGGCTCTACAGATGACGTCACTCGAGATGCAACCTGTCAGACAGAGGGCGATGTTTTACCTCAGCCTGAAGTGCTGGACAACAGAGAGACGCAAATCATTGGTAAGTTTATTACCATGACCCTAAAGTCATCCAACACACTTGCATATTTTAATGGTGCTTTATGCTTTAAACAGACATTAATATGCATTTTTTCAGGAATAGCTGAAAATTTATCTATTTATAAAGATTGAATATATACTGTATTCACATTTAAAGGTATAGTTCACCCAAATCTGAAACTGTCATCATTCACTCACACTTTACTTGTTCCAAACCTGTTTGAGATTCTTTCTCCTGTTGAACATAAAAAACATATTTTGAAGAAAGCTTGAGACCTGTAACTATTGACTTTCATAGTATTTGTTTTTCCCACCCTGGAGGACAGGGGTTACAGGTTTTATATAAGGCTGAATATCTTTGTTTTTACCACTAAATGAACTTTTAAAGGGACAAATATTCAGTGCACTCTCAATCTCAATTTATATTTGAAAGAGGAAACGTTTTAGATGGAGGTGCTGTAGTATTGTTACTGATTTCTGATGGTTATCAACATCTCTTCTTTGTCTTTTCACAGAGATCAATTCACAGTGCTATCATATTGCAGCTGAGCTGGGTAAAGGAGGCTGTGGCGCCGTTTTTGCAGCGACCCGTTTAGGAGATGGCCTTCAGGTGGCAGTAAAAGTGTCCAATATTGGGAAGCAATTCATCAGTGTTGTAAGTAGTCTGTGCTCTCTGCTCTCATTTACTGTTTCTTGACATATTAACATTAATCGTAGACTGCAAATGGTTTTTATGATAGACAGTTTGCCCAGAACTTGTTTACTGAAAATAACTTTTCCATCAAATGATCTTCACAACTGTCTTTCTTCTAGGATGGGTTTGACAAACCACTTCCACTGGAGATCGCTCTGCACTTTCTTGCCAATAAAGGCCCCAAGGTCAAGGAAATTATCGAGCTTCTGGACTGGAAGGTGGAGGCTGATCGCTACATTATGGTGCTAGAGCAGCCCATACCCTGCGTGTGCTTGTTTGATTTCCTATTTGGCCACAAAGGCATCATTCCAGAGGACAAATTACGGAAAATCATGTTCCAGACAATAATTGCAGCCCAAACATGCTGCCAGCGTGGAGTTCTTCACCGCGATATCAAGCTGGAGAACCTGCTGATTAACCCTGACACCCTTGAGGTCAAACTTATTGACTTCGGGTGCGGTGACCTCCTTACTGAGGACATTTACCGAAACTTTAGAGGTATGTTTATCCCTCAAAGCTGTAAGAAACTGTGGTGATGAGTCAAGGTTTTCTTTTTTCATGTGACTCTTAAAACATTCGCTGTTGTTTATCGATACTGTTGTTGGAAACAAATTCTCTTTCAGGCACCAGAGAGTTCGCTCCTCCTGAGTTTTGGATGACTAAGAGATACCTCGGGGAACCAGCGACAGTCTGGTCACTTGGAGTTGTTCTGTTTTTGCTAATTTTCCGCAGATATCCAGAAAAACTGGACATTCCCAAAATGAATGACAAACACATGCCGATTCATGGCTTGTCAAAAGGTGAGATCTTCACTTAAGCTAAAGCTGGTTGTATAGGATCATTTGAATGTCATTTTAAAAAGCATGTATAAACTTCATAATTACATGTATCTCTTTCTTCTTCCTGTATAGAATGCTGCGATTTCTTCCACGGCTGTCTGCAGTTGAACCAAATGGAACGCCTTGAACTGCAAAAACTCACTTACCATGAGTGGTTTAAGGTATCAAATACATTTTGACATCAGCCATCTCACACTGTCATAAGCGGGTTTCCATCTTAGCATGATGTTAATTAGGTGCATTTGCATCAAATTGTTAGAACAGCCGACTGTAGTATTGGTAACCTAGTAACCAACACTAAACAAGACAAGTATAATGGAGTCATGTTTGTGTAATGTTCGCTACGTTAGGGTTTATTCAGCAAATGTGTTTCCAGCTCCCATTTTTAGCATTAATACTTTTTTGCACACGCACCACCTCAAGTGAGCACAAACACTTTTTTTGCAAATAAATTGATATTCAAAACCTGTTTCTATTACTCACCACAGGCTAATGGAAACCAAGCTATATCTTATATTCTTTCATTTATATTTTTAGTTGGACATTGCTTTTCTTTTTACTACAGGTTGTTTTTTTAAATGTATTAAAGCTGTATTAATTGATCTCTGTCTTTGTTTCAGATGTAGGATAAGAAGGAATGAGGAGAAATATCCTAATTTAATAGGTGGATCTAGTCATTCCAACCACACCATAGTCCTGTAGCTGAAAGCTCAACATAATTTGGTTCTGTAGTGTCACATCTAATTAAATTCCATGTAAATAAAAAATAAAGAAATTATGAAGTACTCAACCATTTAGACCTTTATATAGTTTACATTCCCGCACTTTAATATCAGCTTTTGCACTAACTCTTGCACTTCCACATGTTAAAAAAAATAAAATGTAAAAAAAATAAAAATAAAATAAAATAAAATATATATCTCAGTCGTTCCCAGTCTAGGTCCATATATTTTGGGTGTCTCTATCTAAAAAATGTAATTTAAGCCAGAGGAGAGAGACTCCTGACCAATGATTACTGGGATCAACTGATATATATACAGGGTTTCCAATTAACATTATCACTCACCAGCCAATTTGGCCACAAAACTGGGGAAAAAAATAAAATAAAATAATAAAATAAAAACATCATCAATAAAAACAAAACAAAACAATAAAGCGTTCACAAGCACTGTGCAGTGACATATACCACCCGGATGCCCGCGCGCGACTTCCTCTCTTTAAAAAAATGTACTGGCGCATCCAAGGTTATATGTCAGAGGCGCGACACGTGAACGCGTGCCCTATACTGACACTGAGGGAAGAAACTGTTGAACAAAATTACTTTTGTTTTATGTGCATATAAAATTATTCTCATAGTCAGGAATCTTGCTGTCTGTGAAGGATTAAGGAGCTCTCAGATTTCACTAAAATATCTTCATTATTTTCACTCAAATATCTTCATTTATGTTCTAAAGACGATTAAAGTTACTACCTTTAGTATTTGCTTTAATATTGTCCTCATATACAACCTTCTTTAGTCTAATGTTTTGCTAATGTGGTATATGATTTATGGTTGGAGGACATCATTTATTGACTAGTGATTTTGTATGTAGTTGTAGTTTATGGTGAGTGATAATTCCAAACCCTGTATATATAGGTGGCGACGTCCGTTCCTCCACGTGGTGCCACTGGAAACTGCCCATCCTGAGGGTGGTGCTGAGCTAAACACGGACAAAAACTGACATTAGGCTGGGGCGACAAGCCTCACAACTGATGACAATCATGAATTTAGTGCTAAAGTTTGAAATAAAGTCACATTGTTCTAAAATAAGTGTTTAATCTGTTTTTTAAAGGCTGATTTCTGCTGATTACTGTGTGTTTCAGATGAGATCATTCAGACACAAAAAATGACAATGTTTGTAGATTTAACAAAGATTAGTTGTGTTTAAATTGAGCTGAATGTGTTTGATCTACAAGCACACATGTGATGGAGTTTTTTTAGCATTTGAGTACAAATGCACTGTAAAAATGCCTCCCTGTCTGATAAACAGTGTTATGCTTAAATCAGGTATATTGCCCAAGTTCACACCACAAAAGTACAAAGTGACTGATGTAGAGAGACTTTTTTTGTGGTTCCACCTGTGCTGTAACAAACAAATAGTAAGTTAAAGACCTAAAAAAATTCTAGATTATTGCAAACAGTTTGATTACCTTCATTGAACTTGTATTTGGTTGTGAGAGGTAGCTATTCACTTGTTCCACCTCCTCACCGGTGAAACTGCTCTTTCCTGGTTTCTACCACTCCATTTAATCTATGCAAAGAAATGTAATGCAATAAAACGTACATATTACAGTATCATTGTCACAATTTGCTTGAAATGTTTTTTCGATCTGTTAAATAAATGACTGATGAAATGAAAAACTATTGTTTAACCCTTGTGTGCTGTTTTGGATATTATGGAATCCAAAATATGTTTGCAGATTTTTAAGAAACATGCTAAGTGAACATTCTTGTTTATCCGAAAAACTATGCTAAAGTCAGATATTCTGCTTTAAAAAGAAATTGTGTTACGTGCCGGAACGTCTGTCTTTGTTTTAGTCATTTAACCAGCCCACTGCCAGTTTAGCCAACTATATTTGAGCACCCTGGGTTGCCTTTGGTGGAATACAATTGCTGCGTCCCAATTCACATACTTATACTACACCCTAAAAGTATGTACTTTTTTTGTGAAGGAAAAATATATACTTTTCAGTGTGTAACAGAAGAGTATGCAAGCTTTGGGACATACTACTTCCTCGTTAACAGATCTTTGTGTTGCTTAGTTAAGAGCTATGTTTGAGAAAATAAAAAAAGAAGCAGCTCAGCTCTCAGAACATAGTAAACATAGTAAGTGTATTTATGCATGCACACTATGATTTAATTGCACACACTTATCTAAAGGGCTGCCAACTGATGATCAACAGTAAAAATGAAATGTTTTACCTCTTCCCAACAGGGAAAAACACCAACAATCAAGTATGCATGATTATTTGGTGTCAAGGCCCAAGTCAATTGGGCAAAAACATCCACAAACATAACGAAATGGTGGTCAATTTGAACAATACACAAGGGTTAAGGTAGCCTTTAACTGCAATCATTAATGTGCTTGTAAACATTACAAATGTATGTGTGATATAAAACAATTATACATACTTCAAAATTGGTGCCATGGGCTTAAGCATGCACCACACTTAAGAAGGGTTTCATTGTGGTCAGCTCCTGTGTTCAGGCAGGACACCAGCAGCATTCTCCATTGGCTTGAGTTCCTTCTGATGATACAGAGAGTAGGCAAATACATCCCCTCTTCATCCAGTTCAGGAAGATGTTACCCTTGCTGCTGAGTCCCCACGTGCCTTTTCCCTGTGTATATGACACATAATAAACAAAACAATTCAAATAAAACTTATGCTGTGAATATATTCTCTCGAATTGAAGGAACTCAAGGTTGGACATTTAGTTGTTATTGTGGCAACTTATTGGTCAAGTTATGACTGAGACATACGATTCTTACTGCTTTTTCAATGGTGTCTTCAGCCACAAAGAGGCCCTTGAAAAAAGCAGGAGCCCCAGAGCTGAGAAAAAAACAAAAAACAAAACATGCAATAAATATGGCAAGCATAGAAAACATCACTAAAATTATTAAGGAAAAGACCAACTTTTCTCTGGGCGAACGCAATCTAGCTTTCTGTTTCCATCTGCTGAATAAACTCAGAGCTGATCTTCCTCAAATGAAGTGTATGAATATTGTAAGAAGCTGCACTGTAGTGTATTTCCTTCTCGTGCTCATGCTATAATTCAGGATTTGTTTTGTCTGATTATAGCCTCACTCTTCCTCTAATCTTCAAGAGTTCACACTTAGCTGATGCTTGATAAAGTAAATGCATGTTTGGCATGCTGTCCCGGGAGAGAGCCCTGAGCTCAGAGGATCTTGAGCCCAGGGATCCCTCCTGTTTAGTTAGAAGAGAGGAGAGACTGGGCTCGGGTAGGTTTTGAGAACTCTCATTATTTAGTTAAGACAAGAGGGGAAGGAGTCAGGGTGGATGGTGGGATTCTTCAAAATCAAAGATGACTAAGGTAAGGAGAGCAGACTATTTATGTGCGTTTTAATTCTTCTGATTGGTTGGTCATGTGATTTTTAATGCGAGACCAGCCGTGGTCAATCATAAGCACGTTATTCTCTTGAAGTTTGTTTATAGAACATCCCTAACATCCCTAGTGCGATGCTCCAGCAACTTTGCAAAGGCTTGTCTAGAGAATCCTGGAGAGACGACTTTAAGCACCTGAAAGGAGCTCAGGAAGTCCAGAGTGAGTGTTGAACTGGTGACAGAGGCAGGCCAAAATCCACTCCTAGGTCAAAACGCCCTAGGAACACAAAAAAAGTTGACACTAATAAATACACATTTACCACATACTTGCATAATTTGGCAACAATTCTGCACATTGTGAATGGTTGGGAGTGGCACAAGTTCCTATAATCTCAGTTTATATTGGCATCACACATTGTTTAAGCTTGTCTCGCTAAATTACAAACAACTGTGCAACTATCACTACAATCCCAAGAGCAAATGCAATACCATAGCTTTCAACACAAATGCAACTGAAAGGAAAAACATAAAATATATAATATACTCTCACAATCCACTTTATTAGGTACATCTTACTAGTACTGGGTTGTACCCCCGTTTGCTTTCAGAACTGCCTCAATCTATCGTGGAATGGATTTAACAAGGTACTGAAAATCTAACCTAATTCACATGCATAAAACCAAATTCACGTGTGTAAAATAATTATATATATATTCATAAAAACAATTCACGCGCACAGAATAACAATACAAATTCATAAAATACGTTTCACAAATGCAAAACACCATTTACAAATGTATAATATTGTATACAAATTTTTGAATGTTTAAAATTTGCGAGTTCATCCTGAATGAGAATGTGCAAATCCTCTTTCACGTACAACTCGATGCGTGTATGTGTGTTTCGAGACTTTCATGGCAGAAGCATCCGACTCATAACTTTCAGTCAATCAGATGAGAGCTGTAATCGATGTCACCTACTTTGCACACCTTTTGCGCACAGGCTTCAAGCCAGAGCTATTAAATTCCCTGACTTTCACTGACTAAAAACTTAATTTACATTATATCTAATGAACATAAACAAGCTGTTTTTGTGCTTTAGTAATATGTAGAATATAAACATAATATTAAAATGCCTTTCACGTTCTTTTTCAACACAAATCGGAGACTCCTCGATCATTTAAACATGTTTGATGCCATTCAGGATTTTAAATCGGGCTGATCATTGCTCTGGTAACCTGGTAACCTGCCCTCCAACCTACAGTCGCATCACCGAAGAGAAGAGCTGAGAAGAATCACGTTTTTTTAAATAAATTAAGTTTTACTTTTTTAGAGACTTTATTATCATTATTTATTTAGCCTATGTATTTATTTGTTTGTTAAATTAGCCACATAACATTAAGGTTACCTACTAAAATGTTGTAGCCTATCTTAAGAAAAATTAAATAATTAACCAATGTTAAACTGTGATTTTAGATATTATTTTGTTGTTTGCACACTAAATCATTAGATCTAGGTCTAGTTGGATAAACAGAAAGAGATTTGTCTTCAAACTGGGGAAGGGAATGGAATTTCAAAACCCAATAAGCAGTTATAAATAGCTTATGAGCAGCTCATTTGCGTGTGTATGCCCCATGTATTTATTTATTTATTTTAATTAAATTCATTTTTAAATTTGAAAGGAATAAATGGAACTGAAAGGAATGAAACAATAGGAAAAAGGTACAAAAATATATAGATAAATGGAAATAATATTTAAATTGACAATCAAAAGTACCTGATATTTCATGACTTGAACACTACTACTAGTGTTGCACTGCCTATAGCCTATGGCATGAAAAAGTCTGCAATTATCTCTCTCTGAAAGAAAAAACCCTAGGCCTAGGCCCACTCTTTCTCGGTTTACGGGACTAAATATTGGCAGCCCAGGGCAGCATCTTGCTAAGGAATGAAGAAATGTTGCATGTTGATATGTGCAATATGTCCAAATGCGCAGCATGTCCATTTAAAAATCTCTTAATTTTGCTGTGATGGCTGTGCTGTGTTTGAAATATTCATGTTTAAAAGAGAAATTGTTATCTGTTCTACATATAATAAGTAAAGTGCAGAAAAATATAATTCACTGAATGTAATATAACCCCTGGTCTGCAGTTATTGCTCTCTGTAAAAAAAAAATCTAACTAGTTCTCAGTTACGGGACTATATAGACATAGGCCTTATAATTTTTATATTAAAGAAATTCTATTCCCATCAAGAAGAAAGACTGTAAACATAGTTTAAATTTATTAATCACTTTGACTACACGTGTCATGAATATCTGCACACGATATAAGAATAACGTTAAATCATAAAAAACGGTATTTCAAGATTGTTAAAAAAAATCTATTAAAACATTATATACATATATATTTATATCTGGTTAACTTTTTTCAGCATTAAATGCAATGTCTTATTTTGGTAGTTTTGTAGTCTAATCTTGTTTAGACGATCGTTTGAAGTATTACGTTTCAAAAGTCTGAAAAATCAGCAGGACATATAGATGTTATTTGCAGTGTTGGGGGGAAGTAATAGGACTACATTTCAATCTAAAGTCACTTAATAAAAGGAGCTAAATGCTCCTTCTGTCAAATTAATTAAACACAATATGTGATGTCTGATCATGGAAAGCAATGTTATATTATGTTAAAACAAACAGGTATTTCTCAGGTATTTTCTTACTTTACAGCAAAGCAACGGTTTTCAAAGTGCTCATGCTATAATTCATGCTATAATTCCGGATTTGTTTTGCCTGATTATAGCCTCACTCCTCCTCTAATCTTCAAGAGTTCACACTGACATTACAATCTAAAGTCATTTAATAAAAGGAGCTAAATGTGTAGCCTATTTATTTTAGTAGCCTATTTGTTTTTTGTTTAAAAAAAGAGTAAGGTTTATTTAGAACACTGCTTATTTCCAGTTATTAGTAAGCATTTACACTTTAATTTTATAAATATGCTTAATTCAATATACTTGTTTTATTTCATCAAATGTACATTTTATTTAATCAAATGTAGAATATTTAAGAGTTTTTTGTTGCATTTCAATCATCCCATTACAGGTCCTCATTACTGATCTGTTTGCGCCACCTACTGGAGAAAGTCTTTTCTGCAGGAGTGATTAATGCTGCATAATTTAACAGTCAAGATATGTTTAAAATAAAAAATATAACTTAAATAAACAATTACTCAAGCTAGCTAATAGTCACCGCAAAGTGGATCACCATTACTGCAGTGGTTCCCACTTAATTTAATTGCAAATAAGTTTACTTTAAGAATTACAATTTATCACTGAACAATAATATCTATTTTAAATATTAGGCTACTAAAGCACAAAAGCATTTTGTTTATGTTCATTATATATAATATAAATTAAGTTTTAGTCAGTGAAAGTCAGGGAATTTAATAGTTCTGGCTTGAAGCCTGCACATCTCTTTCTCTGTTCCCAGTCAGTAGGTGACATCGATTACAGCTCTCATCTGATTGGCTGAAAGGTATGAGTCGGATGCTTCTGCCAAGAAAGTCTCGAAACACACATACACGTATCTAGGGGGAGTTGTACGTGAAAGAGGATTTGCACATTCTCATTCAGGATGAACTCACACATTTTAAACATTCAAATTTTTTATACAATCTTATACATTTGTAAATGGTGTTTTGCATTTGTGAAACGTATTTTATGAATTTGTATTGTTATTCTGTGCACGTGAATTGTTTTTGTGAATATATATAAATATTTTGCAGATGTGAATTAGGTTACGCATGTGTACATCATGTCTTTTGCGTGAACTTCTTTTGAGTCTTTTCTGATTCTATACCCATCCGCCTCGAGGTTCGACATGTTGTGCGTTCAGAAATGGTCTTCTAGAGAGCTCAATTGTAACGAGTGGTTATTTGAGTTACTGTTGAATTTCTATCAGCTCGAACCAGTTTGGCCATTCTCCTCTTGACCTCTGGCATCAACAAGGCATTTGCACCCACAGAGCTGCCGCTCACTGGGTATTTTCTCTTTTTCGGACCAATCACTGTAAACCCTAGAGATGGTTGTATGTGTAAATCTTAGTAGCTCAGCAGTTTCTGAAATACTCAGACCAGCCTGTCTGGCACCAACAATCATGCCATGGTTAAAGTCACTTAAATCACCTTTCTTCCCGATTCTAATGCTCGCTTTGAACTGCAGCAGATCGTCTTGACCATTGCTGCAGCCCAATTTGCATACTTATACTACGCCCTAAAAGTATGTACTTTTTTGTGAAGGAAAAATATATACTTTCGAGTGTGTAACAGAAGAGTATGCAAGCTTTGGGACATACTACTTCCTTGTTAACAGATCGTTGTGTTGCTTAGTTAAGAGCCCTGTCAATCATCCACATTTCTGTCATATTTAATTTCCTACCTTATTGGTAAAGCAGCAGCAGGATAATTTTTCATTCACGAGTCTTTCACGCAGAGAAATGTCCTCAGGTCATTGGATAATTCTGCATTCAGACGTTAATGTCCAAACACGTCTTTATAAGTTCAGTATTGTTGTTGCAGATGAAATATAACACAGACAACGCGGTTTAAATATTCTCCAGTGGAATAGATATTACTAACAGTCACAGAAACATCTTTACCGAAGCCTCTCTACTTGACGGTTGGTCTCGCGAGTCCATTATGTTTGTGGTTTGTTTACATTTTTCATCGGGTTTTGTCGTTCGAATCGAATTCATGTCCAACGCATAATGCACTGTGGGCAATATCAGCGGTTAGAGTATGGACGCTTCTACACTTATCGTTTTGACCGGACATAGTAAACCATCCGGGAATTTTTCCCATACTCTTTTTAACATACTACGATTTGGGACATACTAATTCTTAGTATAACTCCCAGTTTAACATGAATGAAAACCAACCTAATAACAGAAGGATATTATGTTAAAATATCAGAGAGCCTCAACATATTCCTTCTGTACACAAAATACAATACAATTTAATTCAATTCAAAGTCAACTGGTCAATATTCAGAATACACACTGCATGATTCAATGTAAAAGGATCCTAAATCATCACACACTGTATTCTTAAAGCATCTACTGCACTGCCAGTTTAGTCAAAGAAGTTTTTCTTTCGTTTCTTTTTCTTTAAGAGTTTTTTCTTTAGATAAACTGTAGATTTAAACCTAAATTTGTCTTTTTGATTTACCTCATTGTTCTTAAAGGAGAACAGTAATTGGATCCTCCACACTTGATGACACGGAGCACTCAACAGGTGACTGTGAAACATTACATAGAAAATATTTTAGGCCAGTGTTTCTCAACTGGTGGGTCGCAACCCAAAAGTGGGTCGCGGGAACATTTTTAGTGGGTCGCGGAGTGTGTGGTCAAAAATAATAATGATAATAATAATTTATTTTGCTTATACCGGACTTTTATTTTGAAATGCGCGCGCGACAACAGTTCAGTTTAGTTCGGTAACTGAACATCCCTAACCGCTGTTTACATTATTTATCGTTTTTACTTTGTAATATTTCTATAATTTGATACATTTTGTTAAATGCAACAATAAAATATTGGGTCGCGGCTTGATGACCATGTAAAAATGTGGGTCCCGTGGCCAAACCAGTTGAGAACCACTGTTTTAGGCTATAGTTGCATTCATGTGTTGTGTCTTTACTCAAACCTGAAAAATATATAAACGTATGCGTTTTAGATGAGTACTTTGCAACGTATTCAACTTTAATTTAGAAAACACCACTGAAAGGTTTATCTGCTTTTTAAAGTGAAAAGTGTGGTGTGTGTTGTGTCTGTCTCATCTTTCAGAAACAGCCAGGTGGTCGGTGTCATCTTGTGATCTCCTTCGTGTGCACATGTGCCTGGGCAACCTAAAAAAATGATTCTAATTTTTGGAAATAGTATCAAAAAAAAATCAAGCAACATTGGATATTATTGGAATTTTGGATTGAAATAAAGAGATTTTTCAAAGTAATTTTCACGTATTTTGTATTTTGACTTGTTAAATTTGAGTTTGATGAGTCTTTGCTGTCAGTTTGGGGAACCAGTGTTTATTATTAGGGTTTCTTTTTATCACTATCTTAACCTCAATCGATTTAAATCGTTCTCCGGTAAGATTTGTCTAATATTTTGTACTTTCAAATGTAAGTTATTGACGATGATCGCTTGTGTACTCATTTAAACACGAGATATTATACTGTATATCAGATTAAATCTCTTGACCGCTTAATCGCTTGTTCATTAGTTTGTTCTGTTATTTAACAAGAAAAAGAACAAAGACATCAGCTTGTCATGTGTATTTACTTTTTAAATTATATGTAATAATAGATTGATAAAAACACTATTCATCACATTTATTTGTTTAATTAACCCAGCCAGCTATGACATGTGGGGCCCAGATCGGTTAACTACGGATTCCATGGGAACTGTGTGGGCATGGGCTTTGCTAAGAGGTAGAGTTGGTGTAGAGCAGAATACAGTCTGTACAGTATAAAAAAACATTACAGCTATGGAGAATCCCCATAAACAACCAATAGACCCTTTTCACAAGATTGTTATCAACATCTTAAATACCTTAATTTTTTAAATATTTAGATTGTTTTAAACATCTGTACATTTATATGTATTTATGTATTATATAATCTTTGCGTCAAATTACAAAAAACTAATGATCGCTTATGCGAGGAGTGTCTTATAGATTATTTTCTCTTTTGGCTGCCGTTACTAGTCTCACACTATTTTATTTTCCTTTTTCTGAAAGTATTGATAACACCATCCTGGAGTTTTTCTTTTATTGTTTCAGCAAATAGAATTTAAAAATATATATTTGTTGTACTCTCCCATTCACTGTGCTCTAAATTTACCAACTGTGAATTTTTATGAGAATGAGAAACACGCAAATGTGAAAAGGGTCCATACAAGTGTGTTTTTGTATGTGTGTGTGTATAAATTATTACCTTACTCGTAACTTGTGCTCATCATTTAGTTTTTCCCTTAGTGCTGCCCTGATAAATTTTATTGGTACATCTGGAAATTTCTTCTGTACTGTGTCTATAAATTCCCCTCTCCTGAAGATCCTCCTCCTGAGAGTTTCTTTGTTCTCTAAAAAGAAATAAATACTCAAGTTGAAAATACATATCTTCAATCATGAGTAGGCATGGGCCGGTGTTTTGACGATCTGTGCTACCTCATCAGAATGTGCTACCGGTAGCTCAATCTGTCATATTTCATCTAAAAAAACAGGGTTAGCACATCTTATCAGATTCAAATGTCTATCAGTGTGAACTGTCTCCTTAAAGAAGGGTGTAAAAACGGGTAGAACACATAAAAAACTCTTTACAAATATCTTAGAAAGGGTATAGCAGATAATTTTTGTGGTTTTCAAAACCGTGACTTTTGCAAACTGACATAAACCTTGAAACCGGTTATTGTCCCTTGCCTACTCATGATCACAAGTAGGCATGGGCCGGTTTAAGATTCTGACAGTATGATAACTTTGGATAAAAATATCACCGTTTCACGACATTATGATTACTGATCAAAAATATATTATTTTTAAATGTCTGGGTTTAAAACGAAAACATTTTTTCCTTTTGAACACAATATATTTTATTTTGGGAAACATTTAAAATATTTTGGAAGAGTAAATATGTCAGGCTAAATTAATTATCGACTTCTGCTGTCTTCATTTGTTTCAAAAACATAATTTATTTTGCAATTTAAAACGGCATCTTTGGATATATGTTCTGATGAAGATACTGTTGTGCTAAACAACAATACTGGTGAACATTCCTCCTCATAGGCAACATCCACAACACTACGGTGGCCGAGAAAGGTTAACGCGCTGCAATTTAAGAAAGCACATGCAATAACTAAAAACACCAGCAAATTAAGATACGATCTTCATCAATTTGACAGCACACCTTTTACAAATTCTCACAACACAGACAACGGAAGAAACGCGCAGCATATTGGTCAAAACACAAACAACAAAAGAAACGCGCAGCAAGTTATTGAAAACACAACGAAAGAAAACGCGCAGCAAGTTGGTGAAAACACAAAGGAAATGTTTCAAGAGGACCCAAAAACATGACGGACCCAGCTGATACGGACCCGCCGTGACTTGTTCAGTGAAGTGATTGGTTGTCTTTGAAAGGTGTAATATCCTGATTACACGATTCCGTTGTCTTTTGTAAATTATCAGTCTATATTCAACTGAAATGTTGCGTTATTAAACAAATTAACTACATCCGTATCTTAGCTGTGTCCGTCATGTTTTTGGGTCCTCTTGAAACATTTCCGTTGTGTTTTGACCAACTTGCTGCGTGTTTTCTTTCGTTGTGTTTTGAATAACTTGCGGCGCGTTTTTTCTGTTGTGTTTTCAATAACTTACTGCGCGTTTCTTTTGTTGTTTGTGTTTTGACCAATTTGCTGTGCGTTTCTTCCGTTGTCTGGGTTGTGAGAATTTGTAACAGGTGTGCTGTCAAACTGATGAAGATCGTATCTTAATTTGCTGGTGTTTTCTGTTATTGCATGTGTTTTCTTAAATTGCAGCGCGTTAAGCTCTCTTGTGAAGTTTGCAACAGGTGTGCTGTCAAATTGATGAAGATCGTATCTTAATTTGCTGGTGTTTTTTGTTATTGCATGTGCTTTCTTAAATTGCAGCGCGTTAACCTTTCTCGGCCACCGTACAACACCCCGAGGTTCAAAGTTCTTTTTCAGTATGTTGTTTTTAGGAACAATGTCATAATCCCTCCATTCCACTAAGACCCATGTTTTGCCCATTTTCTAATATTGATAGATATATAGACAGACAGACACACAAACATATATACACACAAATACATATCATTCATTTATCTGTTGGTTTCAGCTGACTGTATCCATGACAACAGTTTTACCTTAATGACAGCCAGCGGGTAGTTTGCTTGCTTGTCCGGCCGGCGATCAAAATTATTTCTGAGGTAACAAAAAACTATATTAACATCAATGAAAATTAGTGAAAATACAAAACAAAACACTGTTTATGTTAACAGTGATAAAAAATATCATTTCATATAGTCATTTTATAAATTAAGTTTTGATAAAATAGGCGGTAGTAGGCCTCGTTGGGTAAAACGTACGTTAGCAATGTACTAGTATTGTTAATCTGATCTCGACAACAAAAAGAAAATAAGCATTTGTTTTGGTGTTACAAAGCAATTTACTGATTTAACGTTAAAATATAGCAGAAATTAGAGCACTTTAACGATAAAATAACTTAAGAAAAGTACTTTACCTTCAGAAGACAGTTGGTGACAGTTGACTGACGTGCGTGCATACGAATCGCCGACGTCACGTGAAGCGAGTCATCTCAATGAATCGAATCTTTTCTCTGGATGATTCATTTTACCGGAGTTTATAATGTAAGCAGCATTGTTACGCCAGTAGGTGGCAAAACAAGCGTCTTTTTAAGTGTGAAAGACTCTGTATGAACCTGTAAAGCACATATTTATGAAAACACATGTATTCCACGAGCAAAGAAATTATTTTCTTAAAGAAAAAAATCTGTTGATAAAGAATGTTTGTTTTAATGTGTTTACTCGCATTTGTATTTGTCATTATTATAACTTAAAAGATTGTAACTTTATTATATGTCCATAATATAGACCTAGACATTATCGACAGCAATCAATTTTGCATTGATGTTTTATTTAATCTAAAACGTTTAATAAATGTTTATAATAATTTACTAATTAAATTTACTCTAACATTGCAGAAAACACACTATGTTTACCATTCACACTAACAATAACACTAACTGCTTCTTTTTAAAGGACAAAAATGGAGCACAAAGTGCACTTAAACGAAGAGGCACCAGTTCCAGCTGCCACAAAAAGGCGATGGACACAGAATAAAATAGGTTGCTCAGGTCAAAAAGAAAGAGAATCAGGGATTACAGCAACAAACATTTTAAAAGAAAGAGGGATAGACTCTGTTGAACTCATAAAATGCACATTTTAATAAATGAAATAAAAAAAGTATAGAAATAAAATGTAAAAATGTAAAGCTTGCTTGTTTGCATAAAAGCTTAATTTGAATGGTTTAGAGTAATGGTTGATTTTTATAGTTGACTATAATCTATTCATAAGTATACTTGTTTTTTGTATTGTTTATTTGTTAGAACTCATTTTGTATAGCTACCAACAGTTTCATGAATTAAAATGGCTATTTTCTTTAAGGAGGCTCTCTCAGTGGTCAAGAAGACACATTTTTACCCAAAGTGTCTTTTAAAGTTTTATTCTTTGCAAAGAAGGTCAGACAGTCATACAGTAACGCAGGTTTCTGCAGAGTGTGAGACACCAAAACAGAGTGCGTTCTCTTTTTATCTAGTTTGCTGAGCTCACAAGGTCATTAATGACATACAGAATGAATCACAGTTACATCAACGCACACATTTAAACTTTGATTGTCTGTATTTCAGTCTTAACTACCACCTGAAGATACAGCTTGTAAAATCACCATGTATGTATCCAAATCTTGTCTATTGATAAGCAGATGTTAAAGTTGTCACATTTGGTCTAATGTAAACAGTACATCCATGGAGGAATAAAAGAACAGACCTTTATAATGTATATAAATGAATTTCACCACAGTGGCGCAATAGGTAGTGCTGTCGCCTCACAGCAAGAAGGGTGCTGGTTCGAGCCTTGGCTGGGTCAGTTGGCATTTCTGTGTGGAGTTTGCATGTTCAAAGATATGCAAAGATATGCGGTACAGGAGAATTGGGTAAGCTAAATTGTCCATAGTGTACGAGTGTGAATGTGTGTGTATGGATGTTTCCCAGAGATGGGTTGCGGCTGTAAGGGCATCGGCTGCATAAAACAAATGCTGGATAAGTTGGCGGTTCATTCCACTGTGGCGTGGAATGATTAATAAAGGGACTAAGCCGAAAAGAAAATGAATGAATGAATGAATGACTTGAAATGTTTTTGTTTTCTTCAATTGTGGTCCACATAAATATGTCTCAACTTAACTTAACTATACTCAATCTACATGTGTTGTCTAATCACAAACCATTTATGTTGAGTGAACATTTCTTACATCCACATGATGGCAGCATAATGCGGCACCAACTACCATGCATCTCCAAAAACAAAAGAAGAGCAAATCGCGTCTGATTACGCATGCGCAAACACATTTGAATTTGACCGCCTGCATTTTGCTTCAAAGTTTTTCATCGGTTGGTTTTGGCAGAGGGACGTCTTACTTTCAACCACTGGCAAAGGTAGGAGGTTATTTGTTTTTCCATCAGTATAAATCTATTTTATTTGTCAGAAGAGACATGTTATTCATTCTAGTGTCTTCATTCTAGAGATCTAGTGTCTTAGACATGATAAAAATCAGCTAGCTAGCTAGCTTAGCCATGTTGCGCAGGTCAGTCAGCTCCTTATTTTTATGATTATTAAAGAAAAGTAATATTTCGTCGCCAGGTAGATTTCTGAACCCTCAGTTTGACACCATTCAATGTTCAATATCTGTAAATATGTAGGGGTATTTAAGTTAGTGTATTATTATGTAGTGCTGCACGATTAATCGTATCGCAATCACAATCGCGATGTCAGCCTATGCGATTACATTACAGCGAATCTTGCGATTATATTAAATAAACGAATGCATTCGTGGACGTAACAAGAAAGAAAATGCACCACCATTTTTGAAGTTTACTTTTAATACGATTACAATGTAACGCAATTAAAAAAGAACTACACGACCCAGAAGCCATCAGGACTGGAAGGCGCCCGGGGAAAATTTGTATTAAAAAAAAAAATTTGCAGCGGTGAGTCAGAATTAATGACCATACCTGTCAACCCTCCTGTATTTCCCGGGATTCTCCCGTATTTTACAGTTCTATCCCGCCATCATCCCGTAAATGTATTTCTCCCGTATTTTCAGTCGTTCTCCGACGGGTGTCAATAAACATTAAAGAGCCTATCCTCCCTATACGCAACCCATACTGCCGAACCACAAGGGGCCGCCCTTGCTCTTAAATCTGTTGGAATCTGTCTGTGCTTTCGTTTTATTTAGGTAAGAAACACTGAAATAAATATTAAAACGGCGGGATTCCCTTTCCTTTTCATTACAGGTGCCGTCGCTCCTCCTGTGCAATCCTCAAAACAGTCATAAAGCGGTGCGTGACTGTCAGCTGACGCGTCCATAGTGATAAACAGACGCTGTTTCCCAAACGAATTCTGTACACTCGATTAGAAGCAGAGTGAAAGTGGATACTGAGTTTTGTGTTTGTGTTTGAACAGGTATATACACATAATTAATAATAATAACATCTAAAGATGGCGATCTTGATGTTTTTTTTTTCAAACACAACTAATTTTGTCCTAAATGAGCTTAAAACTTTATGAAAGCAATGGAATGCTTTCATTATAACGATAGATGTAAACTTCTGTTATTTATAACAGTGACACCTCTGTTATTTAATGTAATCAAACAAAAAAATAAATAAATGAGATTCATTCACTGCTCTTTATTCATAATGTGTAAGTTATACAATGAGGAAAAGATTAATCAGATTTGATAACTTGATCCTATTTCTTTATAACAGCTAATTTTAATAAGCTAAACTGTTTGCCAACGTATACTATTGAATTTTCTTTTGTAAATAATAATATAACCAAAAGTTGTATGTATGTATGTATGTGTGTGTGTGTGT